>JAXIVJ010012159.1:12500-41221 GCA_036785665.1 Chirona hameri | reverse complement strand
GGGCGGACAAATCGCTCGTTTCCGCACTATCGACGGCTTTTTAATGTTAGTGTCATAATTCCTACCCCAGAATCCAGATCACTGCACAATAATTTAGATGGGGCGGAATTATTGCCTTGTTCTGCAATAGAAGCTGCTGTGAGGATAAATAAAGCTTGGATATTCCGATAACTCCTATATATTACGGTTTATCACACATATTACACTATATATATGACTATTCCATTTACGATTTTTATCTAAAAGAACTCCTAAGTATTTGATGCATGGGGTTATCGTGATTGGTGTATCATTTAATACTATGTCAAGATCTGTTCACGTCACTGGTCTTGAATATATTTGGTAATTTGTCTTTGATGCATTTAGTGATAATATATTTACATGTAATAACTCGTTACTTTTGGAATTAATTAATTCATCTTTATTTGCAGCTCTTCAACATTTCTAGCTTGAATATAAATTGCCGTATATCATCAGCAAATAAGTAAAAGGTGCCTATTTCTGTTGTATTGCTGATGTCATTAATATAGAGAATAAATAAAAGAGGACCTAAAATTGAACCCTGTGGGACGCCAATTTTCATCAATTGTTTCTTAGATGCAACCTCATCTATTATTGCCATTTTATGCCTCTTCTTAATATACGACTCTATCGTGTTGTAGAAACCCCTCGTATCACAATGCGATGTATTTTTTCAAGAGAATTGCCAAGCAAACTGTATCCAAAGCTTTCTGTAAATCAAGGTGGAGCATGTTATTTCGTTATTTTGTAGATATTTTGTAAACTTCATCGTACATTTGAACAATCGGCATGTACGTACTGTGTTGTTTCCTGAATCCGAATTGAAGAGGATTTAGGATAATACTTGCATTAACCCTCGCCCTACGGGAGCTTTTTTCACCTTCGCCCCGAGAGCTTTTTTTCACCTTCGCCCCGGGAGTTTTTTCACCTTCGTTCCTGTCAGCCCCCTGTTAACTTCCAAACCAAGCAACTTAGAGCAATGCGGTAAGAACCAGCATGTTGCCTGTCATGAGAGGAATCTAACAGTATGCGATTTTATGTTTCAGGTCAACGGGTGATCTTCCAGGTCAAGTGAATTACCTCGGATTTACCCCGTCCAGAACAGCGATTTTGCTCTTCCAAAAACCTCAAAATTAGAAATTGATAAATGTAAATAAAAAGGCATTTTCCTAGACCATTTTTGGCTCAGAAATACAGAAAGGTAATTATTTTTTCGTCTCTTGTCACACAAAAAAAAGTTATTCAAAAAAGACGTCATGAGTTTCTTACACTTAGGGAGCCATCACTCAGTCCAAAATGAAGATATTGCTTTGCAATTTGGTATGGGTATTGTCCATACTCATTTCTTTCACATATATTCCGATTTTTCTAACATCTTTGAAAATTTTGATTTTGTGGGGATTTTTTTTTTGCAAAACAATAATTTTTCTTACATTTTAGGGGTCAAAAGCCCCAAATTTTGAAAATCCGAAATTGCTATTTTAAAAAGAATGCCATTTTGTATCTTTGGTGAATTGTGTTTGCAATTTCCTTGAAAACTCTGTTTTCTACCATTTTCCAATTATTTATCGTTTTTCCACCAATATGACGTCATCAAAACATGATTATTTCCCAAACTACTCAACCAATTTCAAATAAATGTTTACAGCATACGTATAATTGTTGTAAACTCAGCTACCGAAAATGTCATCAAGATGAGCCGCATGTGTAAAAAGTTATTCAAGCAAAATCTCAGGGGGGGGGGGGCTGTCAGGCGAGGGTTAACCCGCGCCCACTGGAGGGGGCAGAATCTGCCCCCCCTCCCGGATTTTCTCAATAAATGGATATCGACGTCAATCCTTCAGTACCTTATGCTGCATCAATTCTACGTCTTATCACAACATTTCAATGCAAATGGTGGATTACTTTGGGAGATAATGACGTTTTAATCACGTCATGTCATGCAATTTTTGGTGGAAAAACAACACATGCTTTAAAAATCATAGAAATGTGAATTTTTACGAAAATTACCAGTAAAAAAAAGTTGAAAAAAGGAAATGACAAAATATTAAAAATTACTATCTCGGATTTTCGAAATTTTGTGTTTTTCACTCCCAAAAATGGGAAAAATACATTAGTTTTTTGTTGTCGAAATCTTATTTGTCGTTGTTTTACAACATACAACGCACTGTACTGTTTTAATGATGTGGGCCCCCCTTGGCTACGAAGGCCCCTCTGATCCCATTTGCCCCCCCCCCCTGGGCGAAATTCTCCCTACGCCCCTGGTGATATCTCCGATTCTATCTGACCAATTTGGATCAAAATGCTCTCAAAAGAAAGATCGTTAATTTTTCTAGAGCTAATCCCTACCATTTTTCATCTAACATCGTCGATTTACTACGGCGTTCCTACAGGGTGAAGATTTCACTGCAGTCCGTGCCGGTCTGGCTAGTTTCTGGAGGCGCCGGTGGCCCCGCCGTAATAGCGCAGTCGGTAGAGCGTCGGGATACAGATGCGAAGGTAGTGGGTTCGAATACCGCTCTGGGTACGGTGATTTAGTGCAGGAAGGGTGTTGCATTATTGTTGATGGTTGATAACTACGTTGTATCTAAACTCGGTTATTTTTTAATTAAAAAAATGACAATTTTATATTTGTTTATGTTCTAGCATTAAACCTCGCCCGGGTAGGGTGGGTGACTGGATGCCAGTGGCCCAGGGCTGCGGAGTCGACATAATTTTAGCAACTCCGACTCAGTATATATATATATATATATATATATATATATATATATATATATATATATATATATAGATATATATATATATATATATATATATATATATATATATAGATAGATAGATAGATAGATAGATAGATAGATAGATAGATAGATAGATAGATAGATAGATAGATAGATAGATAGATAGATAGATAGATAGATAGATAGATAGATAGATAGATAGATATATATATATATATATATATATATATATATATATATATATATATATATATATATATATATATATATATATATATATATATATGTATATATATATATATATATATATATATATATATATATATATATATATATATATATATATATATATATATATATATATATATATATATATATATATATATATATATATATATATATATATATATATATATATATATATATATATATATATATATATATATATATATATATGTATATATATATATATATATATATATATATATATATATATATATATATATATATATATATATATATATATATATATATATATATATATATATCATATATATATATATATATATACATATATATATATATATATATATATATATATATATATATATATATATATATATATATATATATATATATATATATATATATATATATATATATACGAGGTGTGGCTATAAAATAACGGGACTCCTGCCAGAACGCCTTTATTTCCACACATATCGGGGATTTATCCGGTTTCGCCCTCGAAGTACTCCCCCCTGAACTGAACGCACTTGCGCATCCTCCCCTGCCACGCGCGGAAGCACTCCTCAAACGCCTCTGTTTTGAGGTCTTTCAGGACGCCGGTCACTCTGGTCTGGATGTTCTCGACCGAATCGAAATGAGTTCCCTTGACGACGTTCTTCATCTTGTGGTATATATATATATATATATATATATATATATATATATATATATTTATATATATATATATATATATATATATATATATATATATATATATATATATATATATATATATATATATATTTCACGGTCAGGTCAGGGTTAAAAATCGACGTATTTGAGCTTATGGGCCATATTTTCCATCCAAAGTCTTCGATTACGACCATGATGACCCGAAGTGCTGCCAAAGGTATGATACACATCCCGCACAAACTAAAGGGAGATTGTTGGCCAAGGGCAAGGTCAGGTCACAAAAGGTCACTATGCTTAAAATATCTACGGAAGTCCTGCAACACATGTTTTATGAGTTATTTTCCACGTAGAATTCGATAGTGATAGTCATTTTACCATCTGACTTCATTTACGTGAAGTTAATGTCAAGTTCAGGTGAAGTTCAGGTCACTGAATTGCAAAATTTTAATTGATAAATATAAATAAAAAAGACATGTTGCTAGACCAGTTTTGTCTCAGAAATACAGTGGTGCAATTTATTTGTCTATATCTGGTCACACAAGGCTAAAAACCATTTTTAAATATGACGTCATGAGTTACCCATAATTTAGATGCCATACGTCAGTCAAAAATGGTGATATCAATCTGAAGTTTGGTATGGTAGTTTCCCATATGTGGTTCTCTGACATATATTACGGCTTTTTGAATATCTTTGGAAAATTCGATTTTGTGGGCATTTTCCACCCAACAAAAGTTTTTTGCTTCTTTCGGGGTTAAAGTCCAAAATGTTCCCCATTTCGAGATAACCAGTTTGTAGCCCTTGCAATTTTCTATCTTTTGGCGTTTTTTTATTGCATTTTGTTTTAAATATGGCATTTCTACGGCCTGGCAAAGTTTAGCTGATTTTGGTGTAAAATTGTGTAGTGACGTCACCAAATGTGATATAACTAGACATTTTTCGACGATTGTTTTTACAGAAGACGTAAACGTGATTTTTAAGAAGGTACCTAGCGTTTCACGTTGACAGGGCTATTCGTTTTTAAGCGGTTACGAAAATTCATCGGGGGGGGATGCGTTAAACGCCCCCCCCCCCCCCAGTCAAAGGCGGGTTAAACGCCGGTCATCCGGAGGACATCATGCTGTTCCGGCGCTGCTACAGTGGCACGACGGATCAGGAGGAGGCCCTGTCAGCTCTTCAGAAGGAGGTAGAGGGCTGAGGGTGGGCGGCGCGCGCCATCTGCCTTTTCAGCGGGATGCTGCTGGTAGACATACGGTCGGTCCGTGGCCTGCTGAACGACCTGCTGCGGAGTCTGGGCCCGAAGTGTTCCTCCTGACCCGCCGCCTCTCGCAGGATAGGCTTGTAGGAACGTTTCGGCTCATCCGAGTTGGCGGCGGGTCCAACACGAACCCAACCCCGACAGAGGTGACAAGCCGCCTCAGGCTCCTGTCGCTGCTGATGCTGACGCTTCGCGGTGTGGACCTGCTGGTGCGGCCCGATGCAGATAATGTCGGTGAGGCAGGAGCAGCCGACCAGCTACGAGAGCTAGCGACTGAGGAGGCCGCGGGTCGCTGCGCCGATCACGACGACACCGTCGAGCTGGAACAGCTGTTCGCCGACGTCGTCTCCGACGAGCAGGGCGCCACCGCGCAGCCGCTCCCGGGGTGCGGCATCGACCTGGAGACTGGCGCGACGGCCACCGCAAGTGCATGGCGTATGTGGCAGGGTTCATTGCCAGGCGGAGTGGCCTCGGTCAGCCCTCGGCACGAGCAGTCAGTCGAACCAGTCGAGGCACTTTGGACGCGGCTGCGCAGCATCGGCGGCCTAACCATCCCCAGCGTCGACTTCTAGAAGGAGTTCAAGGAGATGGAGCAGGAGTTCTGCATCCATCATGCGGCGCATCGGGACCAGCTGAGTCGCGAACCAGGAGTGACCCGATACCTCACCGAGGTACTTCTGAGCAGGCATCCTCGATTACCCGCAAGAGTGGTTCGACGGTTTGTTCGAACCCGCACTTTCATTAGGCTTCGCCATGTCAACCGCTGTAAGCGTCAATAAGCAGCACAGAAGAGGGAGCAGCGGAAGCGAAAATCGTTCGCTCATTGATGGCTGGTAAAGTAGTATCGCGACTGCGAGATGGATTCGGTGCAGACCCGCTGTGAGACTGAGTCGAGTCGGTCCGGCGAGGGACGGGCTGGATTGTCAGACGGTGTCAGTTATGTGACAAACTAGGGTCGGACTGAGTCACTTGTGCTGTCCCGTGACTGTGCTGCTGGGCCCGGCGGGGCGGCGCGAGGGACGGCTGGCTTGGGAACACGGGAGTCACCGCGGCGTGTGACGGCAGCGACGGTGGTGGACTGTGTATTGTGTTGGACGTTTCCTTTGCTCCAGGTCAGTCAGCGCCAGCGGAGTGCTGAGTGACGGAGTGACCGATGACTGCAGCAGTAGCGGGACTGTGCAGTGTGTAGGCCCAGGGCTCTGGTGTGTTGTCCGTGCCAGGTCAGTCAGCGGACTGCAGAGTGACGGAGTGACCGATGACTGCAGCAGTAGCGGGACTGTGCAGTGTGTAGGCCCAGGGCTCTGGTGTGTTGTCCGTGCCAGGTCAGTCAGCGGACTGCAGAGTGACGGATCGTGTGGCTCCGGCTATGTCGGGCTAATGCTAATCCCAGGTCGTGTGGCTCGAGCGGCTGTCCCGCCGTCACGAGAAAAAAAACGAAAAAACGCCGCCTGCTGAGATAGGCCGCCCTGCAGATCGTCTTCCCCGCCGTCACCGCCGCCTGCTGAGACAGACAGGCCGCCCTGCAGAGCGACTGTCCCGCCGTCACCGCCGCCTGCTGAGACAGACAGGGCCGCCCTGCAGATCGTCTTCCCCGCCGTCACCGCCGCCTGCTGAGACAGACAGGCCGCCCTGCAGAGCGGCTGTCCCGCCGTCACCGCCGCCTGCTGAGACAGACAGGCTGCCCTGCAGAGCGGCTGTCCCGCCGTCACTGCCGCCTGCTGAGACAGACAGGCCGCCCTGCAGATCGTCTGTCCCGCCGTCACCGCCGCCTGCTGAGACAGACAGGCCGCCCTGCAGATCGTCGTCTCACGAGCAGACTTGTCAATGATTCATATTTGTCATGAGTCGATTCACAGTGATTCACGGACCATAATGAATGATTCAATCATGATTCAATCACTCAACATTAACGTTGGTGAGTCGATTCGCAGTAATTCATGGACCATAATGAATGATTCAATCATGATTCAATCACACAACATTAACGCTGGTGAGTTGATTCATAGTGACTCACGGCTAATATGAGTGGCTCATGAATGATTAATTCACAATGACTCGCAATGTGTATGTGAATCGCTGAATCAATGTATACTTAATGGATATTAACTAAATAATAATAATATTAATAATAGTTTATTTTGGACCCTCATGTGTCTATATAATTTCATGAGGAGACGTATACAAACAAAACAATGCATACACATACATACATACACACACACACACACACACACACACACACACACACACACACACACACACACACACACACACACACACACACACACACACACACACACACACACACACACAACACACACACACACACACACACACACACACACACACACACACACACACACACACACACACACACACACACACACACACACACATGCCGACACACATCAGTGAAACACGTCAACACAAACTAATTTGTTGGCTAATCAGCTGTGCAGCAGCAGTCGTTTGACATCACTCTGATTGCGATCATTGATGCAGTAAATAAATTATGCAATAAATGGAACTGACAAGTAACCTTATTATGTGCTGTAGCTTGTAACCCTACTGATGTGCTGTATGAATGAATGATACCCTGTGGAAATGGACATAATGTCCAGAATAAAAGTATATCTATCTATTATTAGTCAGGCATTATGATATGAATCTCAGGCATGTGCTGAAAAGGCTGAAACACCTAAGAAAGAAGCATGTACCTAACCTACCCATGCGAGAAAACAAAACAATAAGAAATACTAATAAACTTTAATAGCCTGGCAGATATTTTCAGTCCCGATTCCAGACTCCCGAGTCCACCTACACCACAATGAATATTCCCACTCACAGGGTATCAGTATGTATAACTTGAAGTCGGCGAGATATGATTAACAGGATATAACTTATCAAAAGACAAAAAGACCTTGGAATAGCCCATAATAAACACTGCGTGTTTACTGTTTAGAGGCGTGATTTTATCAAAGCCTTACATATGATCCTACCATCCCAAGAGTAAATTAAAAGGGCAGATCAAAGGACGTCATCAGTAATCACTAATCACATCGATATGCTTGCTTGTTTATTAATTACAAATTATCCATACCTTTCTTGATAACTGACAAGTAATTGCTGCTTAAAAATACCTAATATTTAAATACAAATATAAATACAACATTTAAATTATGCCAGACAGCTCTCATGAATATTTGCAGTTATTCAAAAACCCTGTAGAAATTTCAATGACGTCATCAAATCATAAAAATAGGTTGTTAGTTATTATAGAGTTCAGTGGGTTAGTGGGATGTGGGCTAAAGTGGTGCGACAACAAAGACGCCATCATAGATGAGCCCCTTAACTCTATAATATGCTGAAAAAGGACAGTAGTGAGATTATACAATTATATTTATATATTTATTATAATAGCAAATTTCAAGTTCCAAAACATTAATGCTTGACGTTTCGCTTTTTAAGCGAATAGAACATTTATTCAAATTTTGCATTATTATTTGTTATAAAACATGATGTGAAATCAATTGCGCCGCAGATGAGACATTGATATTTGGGCCAAAGCTTGCAAATGTTTGTTTATGATTTAGTTTTGGATATGGTATATAGCCCCTAGGATTTAGGAAAAAGTGTGTACGTTTTGAGGATTTTTCTTGTGAAAAAGGTGTGCGTGTACTGTGTGGTTTATGAACCAAAGTATGAGTTAGGTACCTTATCTAAGTACTTAGTTAGTACTGCGCCAGAAACCCTTAACCCTACCAGTACCAAGGTACCTAGTTAGGCTAGGGCTGATTGAACAGTGGCTTTGTGCCCACTGGAGTTGGACACAAAGCCTCGCTTTCTTCTCGCAGAGATGAATGCAGAGATGGCCACAGCTTAGGACAGAGTTCATATAAATGGTCATTAAGTGGCTGGAATGTCCACAGGGCACAGATGAATGCTGGGCCGCTGGCATATTTTTTGGATAGTTTATGCTGTTCGACCAAAAAAGAACGATTCTTTGCGCAATGAGTGATTCAATCAGCCTATTTTATCTATATGAATGATTCAATCAGTGACTCACAACAGGTTTGCGCATGAGGTGAATCGATTCATGAGCGATTCATTTGAAATAAGCGAAATAAGAATGATTCAATCAAAAGTAGTCGATTCACATTGAATCGTTGACAAGTCTGCTCACGAGAGACGTTTTGCCGGGCGCTGACCTCCTCTGCAGCTGTCAGCGCCGTGTCGGGGCTGAGCTCCTCTGCAGCTGTCAGCGTCGTGTCGGGGCTGAGCTCCTCTGCAGCTGTCAGCGCCGTATCGGGGCCGGGGCCGGTGCAGCTGTCAGCACCGTGTCGGGGCCGGGGCCGGTGCAGCTGTCAGCGCCGTGTCGGGGCCGGGGCCGGTGCAGCTGTCAGCGCCGTATCGGGGCCGGGGCCGGTGCAGCTGTCAGCACCGTGTCGGGGCTGGGGCCGGTGCAGCTGTCAGCGCCGTATCGGGGCCGGGGCCGGTGCAGCTGTCAGCGCCGTGTCGGGGCCGGGGCCGGTGCAGCTGTCAGCGCCGTATCGGGGCCGGGGCCGGTGCAGCTGTCAACGCCGTGTCGGGGCCGGGGCCGGTGCAGCTGTCAGCGCCGTGTCGGGGCTGGGGCCGGTGCAGCTGTCAGCGCCGTGTCGGGGCTGGGGCCGGTGCAGCTGTCAGCGCCGTGTCGGGGCCGGGGCCGGTGCAGCTGTCAACGCCGTGTCGGGGCCGGGGCCGGTGCAGCTGTCAGCGCCGTGTCGGGGCCGGGGCCGGTGCAGCTGTCAGCGCCGTGTCGGGGCTGGTGCGGCGGGTCAGCCAGCCGAGTCTGGTTCGAGGCAGCACAGTACCGTGGGACGGGCTTGTTGTTCCCTCCGGCAGAGGGACGAGCTCGAGCGGCAGACTGAGTGAGTCAGTTATGAGAAGTTATGAGGCAGACTAGGGTAGGACTGAGTCACTTGTGCTGTGTCCAGTGACTGCTGCTGCAGGCAGACCCGGCGGACAGGTGCCGACAAGGCTCGGCTGTCAGAGTGGTGTAATGTCAAAGTGACGTCACCGTAATGGGAATGATCCGAGTTATGTCAGAGTGGTAATATTGATGGCTTAGCTGTTTGTGGCGGACAGTATGTGATATCAGAGTGATGTCAGTGTTGGAGTGATGGTGTTGGCCAGCAAGGGAGCCACAAGCTGGTGCCGCGACAGTAACGTCGTCCCGGCACGAGCCCCAGTCATAGCAGCGTGGCCACAGATCTCGAGCAATGCGACTGACCAGCCCTTGTTCAAGCCAAACATCGTGTTGTGTCCACGTGACAGGGGGAGAGGGAAGGATTGCGCCACTGGATCGCTCGCCGGTCAAGCCTACGGCTGAACCGCCGGAGGCTGTGATTAGCAGCAGATTTGGAGTTAGGTCGTTTTGCACTTGATGATTTCGCGAGTCAGTTAGGGGCCCATCAAGATATTGGATAGAGTACTTGTCTGAGTAAGTTAAGCTGGTATTTGGCTCCTGAGTGCCGAACAACAGCTGTAACTTGTGCGACATACTCTAGTTGATACTCATTTGTAAGGAGCCATTTGTCTGGTGCTCTACTAGCGTTGTATATATTTAACCCGCGAGTCACTGGGGGGAGGGGGTTAGCCCCCCCCCCCTTAGGAATATTACAAATATCTCGACAACTAATGCAGATATCGATGCCAAACCTTCAGTACCTTTCCGAGCATCATTTTTACACCTTTTGAGAAAAAATGAAACAATTTCGTCAGAATTTTGTCTCTCGAGATATAGTGAATTTAGTGACGTCATTAAACACGATTTTGACACCAAAATCAGCTAAATTTTGCCAGGCCGTAAAATGCCGCATTTGAAGCAAAATGCAATCGAAAAACGCTAAAAGGTAGCAGATGGCAAAGGCTACAAACCAGCTATCTCGTAATTTCGAAAATTTTGCTTTTTTACCCCAAAAATTTCAAAAACTTTTTTTTTTAAAATGCACACAAAATCAAAATTTTCAAAGATATTGAGAAAAAAACGGAATATATGTCAGATAACAACATATAGACAACTACCATACCAAATTTCAAAATTAAATCATCTTTTTTTATTGACATGGCATATAAAGTATGGGTTGGTTTGGTTTGTGAACCAAGCACCGTATCCTCTTGGGACCAAGGTGCTAATTGGAACTCTCACCCTGTTCCGAGGGGTATGGGGAGCGGGGCAGACTTTTTCAGAGGCCCGCCGAGGAATTGAACCCCAGTCCCCGGCACAGAAGGCAAGTATCTTACCACTGCGCCGAGTTGCTCCCCATAAAGTATGGGTAAATCATGACGTCATATTTTGAAATTGAGTTTTTTGGCTTTTATTGACCAGATACAGGCAAATAAATGCCAGCACTGTATTTTTTTTAAGATAAAACTGATATAGAAACATGCTTTTTTATTTCGATTTAACTATTTCAAATTTTGACCTTCAGTGACCTGAAAGTGACCTGAACTTGACACTAACTTCACGTAAATGCAGTCAGGTGGTAAAATGACGATCACTATTGAATTTAACGCGTAAAAGCATCCATAAAACATGTGCTGCATGACTTTCGCAGATAGTTTGTGTGTAGTGACCTTTTGTGACCTGACCTTGACCTTTTCCAACAATCTCACTTTAACTCATGTGGGATATGTATCATACCTTTGACAGCACTTTGGGTGATTATAGGCGCAATCGAAGGCCATGGATGGCAAGTATTGTCCATAAACTCAAATACCTCGATTTTGACGTTTGACTCGACCGTAACCAGACATGTGACCTTAATTTGACATTTTTAAGTTTGTGTTAGGTTAATCTCATTGAGCGATTTCGAATGCCGCCTTGCGCGTCCCGATGCGAGCATTGGTTCTGAAGATACCAGGGGGGCTAATAAAAAGCCCCCCGGAGTCGTGTTACAGAATATACCCCAGTGACTGCCTTTCTGTCAGTGGATGACATTGCATGTTATTTATGCATTTGTATTGTTCATGACAGAGACCACATGCAGGAGCTGTCTTCAACAAGTCTGTTTCGAATATGACCTTTTGTATTGAATTACAATATAGTTTGAAATGTGTTAAGCTTAAAGTGTTGTTCTCATTTGGGAATTGTTTTAGAAACTATACTGAACAGCTCAAGAATGTTTCATGACATTCCATATAAATTTGCTCGCCCATTCAACATAAAAAACCACACACACATACACACACACACACACACACACACACACACACACACACACACACACACACAACGTATTATAGGTACGACAGGTTTCGCGGGTAGTACGAGTTATCAATCCCTAATTGCCTATCACTGGCTTGCACCACCACTGGACACCAGTAATCGCCCAGCGGAGCGGACGGGTTAGCACTATTATTTAACTATTAAATATGCTGAGTGCAGTATCTGCTTATACTACTGAGCACTACATCAAGTAAGGACCATACATATATTTGTTTAAAGTAACGTGTGGTCACACAGACACGCTCACAGACCCTGCCGCCGACGCTGAGACACGCTCACAGACCCTACCGCCGACGCTGAGACACGCTCACAGACCCTGCCGCCGACGCTGAGACACGCTCACAGACCCTGCCGCCGACGCTGAGACACGCTCACAGACCCTGCCGCCGACGCTGAGACACAGACCCTGGCGCCGACGCTGAGACACACTCACAGACCCTGCCGCCGACGCTGAGACACAGACACAGACCCTGGCGCCGACGCTGAGACACGCTCACAGACCCTGCCGCCGACGCTGAGACACGCTCACAGACCCTGCCGCCGACGCTGAGCGAGCCAGGTCACCAGTCGGAACGGCATCTGCAGGACAATCTCTCGACTCGGCCGACGCAGCCGGAGTCTCTGGCGCTGAAAACGTGAGGTCACAGGTCGGAACTGGAACTATAGGGCCGTCGAGTCTGGGCTTCAACCTGTTATGGTGAACAATAACCGGCTTTCTGCTACCCAGCAAACGAACCCTATAATTCAGGTCAGACAGCTTGGCAGTCACGATTGCTGCCTTCCAGGGTCTCACAAACTTGTAGCACTCGCCACGCGGTACCACACTTTTAAACAAGTAAGCAGAATCACCTACTTCAAACGGATGCTGTGTTAGCTTCTTTTCGTACAGTTGTTTTGTTGCGCTGATGACGGCTGTTGGATACCTGGATCGAGATGTCATGAGTTAATTTGAGACGCTTTGTTAGTTTTTCGAGGTACTCAGTCACGGTGAGAGTTTTTGTCATAGTTGATGGAACCTGAAATTGGAGCGTAGCAGGCATCGTCGGATTCCTTCCAAAGAGCATGAAATAAGGCGAATGACCAAGCGAAGAATGCACGTTAGCCCGATACCCCAACATAAGCAGCGGCAGATAGACGTCCCAGTCATCAGGATTGCCGTCCAAATACTTGGCAAGCATGCTCAAGATCGTTCGCATCATGCGCTCACACTTTGCGTTACCCTCAGGGTGGTAAGGCGAAATCTTAGATTTATCAATGCCCAACAGACGACACATCTCCACAATCAAAGTTCCTGTGAAATTGGCAGCGTTATCAGAGTGAATGCGTCTCGGACAGCCGAATCTAGCAACAAACTGGTTGACTAGGACGTTTGCAAACGTGGTTGCCTTCATGTCAGGAACGGGAAACACCTCGCACCACCTGGTAAAATGATCAACAGCCACCAGCAAGTGGCGATTACCCTGTGCCGTGGTCGGGAGGCAGGACAGAGAATCTATCGAGACAGTCTCAAGTGGTTCCTCCGCGTACAACTCGCCCATTGGTGCCCTCAGTCGTGGCACAGGGGCAGCACGGGTGTTACAGCGTTCACATCGGCTGCAGAAATCTTTAACAATCTCGTCCATATGGGGCCACCAAAACTCACGTCTGGCGGTCGCCGACAGCGCCTCGGCACCGTAATGGCCTCCAGTCGAACCAGCGTGCAGCGAGGTCAACACGCCGGGTATCAGCTGCTGTGGCACGACCAGCTGTAACTGCTCCTCTCCGCCTGCACACGCTCGATACACACGGAACACTACACCAACAAGTATTTTAAGACGGTGCCACTGCCTCAGCAGTGCCACCGCGCCAGGCACTACACTTGTAGATCTCGGTCGCTTACCTGCAGACAGGTGTCTCGCGATGTCTGCTATCGCAGGATCCTGGTCCTGCTCGTGACGCAGGAACCCGTTCGACCACGAATTGGCAGACACTCTCTGGACTCTCTCCATCTGTCTGGGTTTCTGCGTCGCACGTCGCTGGTGGCCGTCTGCTCATATCAGCCGGCACATTTTCAGAACCCGGCCGGTATACAATCTCAAAGTCAAACTCTGACAGGATTTCAAGCCACCTCGTCAGCATGCCTGTGGGGTTCCTGAAATTAATCAGCCAGCGCAGACTAGCGTGGTCAGTCCTCAGCTCTAAGTGCTTACCGAGTAAGTAATGTCGAAAATGCTGTACAAAAACAACACAAGCCAGCAACTCCTTTGGTGTCGTACTGTAATTGCGCTGTGCCTTGGACAGTCTGTGGGACGCGAACGCAATCACTTTGTCCTCACCATCCTGCTCCTGGAAAAGGGTGGCGCCAATGCCAACGTCAGAAGCATCAGTGTCCAGCCTGAACCTGCCAGCGCCAGCTGAAAACCTGGAAATGTGACTACAGGTGCACTGGCTAGCGCACCCTTCAGCTGATCAAATGCACTTTGTTCTCGGTCACACCACTGAAACTCTGCGTCTTTGTGAGTCAGCTGGAACAAAGGAGCGGCTATTATGGCGAAATTATGCACAAACTTCCTGAAATACGAGGAGAGTCCCAAAAAACTAGACAGCTCTTTCACCGTCCGAGGGTTAGGCCAATCTACCACTTTAGCTACCTTCTCAGGATCAGTTGCTATGCCTTTGCTCGACACCACATGTCCCAGAAACTCTACCTCTTTGCAGAATAACGAACACTTTTCCAAATTGAGTGTCAGACCTGCACTCTGAAGCCTCTGCTGCACCCTGTCAAGCTTGGTCAACACATCTTCCACCCCTCTACCATGGACAACAATATCATCGAAATAATGGACACAATCCTGAGGCGTGATGTCTCCCAGTACACGGTCGAGGAGGCGAGCACAGGTCGCCGGTCCACCCAGGGTAATAGAACAACGGGCAGAACAGTAAGGAATGTAACGCCCAAATGAATTAGACAAGATATAATTTGTATCGTAATTGTTTTGTCTATTATAAATTAAAGGTATAGTTTGCTATCAATAACTTCGATTTCCATGGATTACATCTGTATTTATTGAATTAAACACCAGCAAATATACGAAGTAGTAGTCAAAGTAGTGTATTTGCAGTACATGTAGTAGCATTTGGAAGCGGTCATATTAAATTATACTACGAAGTAGTAGTCGAAGTAGTGTATATTTCAGTACTGTTGTAGCATTTGGAAGCGATCAGCGGTCGTTCCGACATTTTTTAACCCCTAAACCGATTTAACCCCTTTACGCACGGAATATCGAAAAATGATAAATACAACGTTGTAGCTAAGACTTGTAGCTATCTGTTTCAGAAGTCTTATTTAAAATATGTACCATAGGTTACGAGCCAGTCTTGTCTGAAAATCATCGATTTAACATGGGAACCCTATGGTGTAGTAGGTTTTTAACGCCCAAACGCCCGAGTGCTGCCAACTGTTACTGGTGGGGGCTGGGTCCACCTGCCAAACCAAAAATCATACGTTTGAAAAGATACGATCCGTATGGAGTTGTAATGGTAGTCTTGTCTCTGTCTTTCTCATCCACACTAATCTGAAAATACGCACTGTTCATGTCCAGTTGACAAAATGTGTCCGAACCAGACAGCGCGTCCAACGTGTCATCAATACGCGGAATCTGGTACACGGGAACTTTGCTACAGACATTCAAACGTCTCAAATCGGCAACCAGTCGAAACTTCCCACTTTTCTTTTTCACCATCACAATGGGCGACGACCAGGTTCCGTTGACTCCTCGATAATCCCTTGGTCCACCAGCTCGGGCTAAAATATCTTGTCGTTTTGTCGTCCTCACCGGCAACCCAGAACATGGAATTTCGGCGACCACATTCGGTGTCCTGCCGAGGTTACCGAGTCAAAAAATAATGAAATGTCTACCCTAGCCCAATCCACCTATCCTAACCCAGCTGTATCTATATGTGCTAGCCTAGGCATATGTTTTTGTTTCGATCTCTGCTTCTCGCATGCTCTCGTTCTAAACCACGCCTTCATGTTAGCAGCTGCGCGGGTCTACATTCCAAATCACTCACGCAGCAACAAACTATACTATAGGTATACTATACACTAAATACGATATACTGTATCGGCGAGACAACCACGACTGTCGTCTGGACGGTCCGGACGACCACTCCTGGCGACCCTTTTACAAGTGACCAATGACATACCGCGCATACCTTTGGTTGTCGCGGTTGTCCTAATGCCTGCTGAATCTGGTATATTTAGTATGCTTTTTCTGGCATAGTTACTGGTATAAGCAAACGCGTCCCTTCCGGTCTTACCCTTTCATTGTTCTGACCAGTCCCCGGTCCCACGTGCCACCAACGGCCATTCAAGCAGCATTTATTCTTGCCCCCTCCCTCTCCGCGGCGCGGCGGCCGGCGGACACAGCGGGTGGTCCGTCTTGCGTCACTCCCGCCCGGCCGACCCAACATTCCTATTTCAACTATTAACACATTGACCCCTTCAGTCATTCAGTGCGCTGCGCGCGAGTGGCGCTGGGGAAGTACAGTGCGATGTGCGACGCGCTGAATCCTTGTCCAAACTTGTGCAGTGAGGAATTCCACACTGAAGTTGTGACGATGGTTGTGAGAAGTCACAGGGACATATGAACAACGCAAAATCAAGTGCAGACATAACTTACTTTTTATTGGGGTCTCAGCCGAACGCCATTGACGGGGGTGGCAATATTTGTTCAATGCCCATCCTGGTTAGTCGTTATTTTCCGAACCAATGATGGCAGGGAGACACTCAATGCGGCAATGGAAAGCTCTATGTGCATTTTTGCACGTCAAATTTTCTGATCAATGTATGGACATCCCGTTTTCTGCTTTCGGGTACTGCTCAATATTGAAGTCAGAAAAAAGTCCGGCAGTATTGATAGTGCACTAGGGTGTATACTGGTACCAATTGCGCACATTTTGCGCTATGAATTTGAATATCGCAGGACGGCAACCACCAACCCCGGTCTTAATTTCGACAACAACCACGAAACCATTTTTTAAGCCCTGCAGCTATCAGATTATCTATCAGCAGCAGCTATCAGCCTTAGCTATCAGCAGCTATCAGCCTTAACCTCGGCTGCAAGGTGCAGTGGCGGATTCGGGGGGGGGGGGGGGGGGCGTAGGGGCTGAAGCCCCCTGCCTTAGAAAACGGCGCCATTTTTGTATAGGATTTGCCGGCGCCGAAGGCGCCGTAGCGTTTTCGGGAGGCCGCCAGGGCGCCCTTGCGTCTACCAACAGCATCGTAGCACTCTTGGAAGGCACCCTGGCACCCTCAGAAGACATCTTGCCGCCCTCACAACGCATTATGCCGCCCTCGGAAGGTACATCGCCGCCCTCGGAAGGCATTATGCCGCCCTCGGAAGGCACCAAGCCGCCCCAGTCACCGAGGAAATATGCCGCCCTCAGGCCTGAAGCCCCCTGCCTTAGAAAATCCTGGATCCGCCCCTGGCAAGGTGTGGCGAGACACGTCGGTGGGTGGTCAGCAGTGTCAATATCATGAGTGACAACGTCGGTATAACCGATATGGCCGTCAAACATGTCCGCATATCTCGATAAACAGCTTGTGCACTCTCTTGCGCTGGTCATCTGTAAGAAGGGACTGATCCAGCTTCGTCAATTTCACCACATCAACCTCTGTGGGAGCCGTGAACTCGGGCGCCTGCTCTACAAAGCCCACCTCAACTGAAGCCAAGTCACGCTTTCTGAAGACCGTGACCGGCTCCGCTGTCACGTTCCGCACTATCACAGGCACACGGGCACGGTCAACGTTCACCACGGCACGCACCACTTCAACACCGCACAGACCCTCTCCTGGCTCGATCAGTGCGGGGCCGACATAGTCACAGTTGGGCACGTAACCCTTCATCATCACCTCACTGCCAGGTGCAATCACCTGGTCACAGCTCAGAGACACACGGCCCAGGCAGACGGCCTGCGCTGAAACTGAGCGGACAGACATGGTGGGTGCCAACATAAGACGCTTGATACTTAAATCTATGACGCACGGGCAGTGTTGCAGAAAATCTACTCCCAATAAGTATGGCACATCAATCGCATCAGACAAAGAGAGTCTGACGAGCCAGCACCCGCGAAACCCTTGGAACTTTGAATGTTCCGGACTTTGCTTACTGCAGCATCAAAGGTGGAGACACCGTCAGCGATGATTGCAGCATAGTACTCCTGTGGAAGGGTGGCTAGGAAATGGCTGAACAAGAGTGGAGTAAGGTCCACCTGCGATGGGAAGGCCCGTTTCATCAGCTTTTTGAAATAATGACGAAGGCATCCAGGGGCTCCCCGGCTCTGTAGCGCAGATTACGCAAAGCTAGATGATAGTCGGTCACATACGCTTTGGTGAAAGCTGACTTCTGTCCCTCAACAACACCAGAGAAAGAACATGCCTGAGTATCGGGCAACCCATGAAATGCATCACGGGCAATTCCGGACAGCGTCAAAGGCAGAACATCAAGTTTACATTCCTCATCCCATCCCTGAACACGAGCATACCGGTCATAATCATCCCAGAACCTCGGCACGGATCCGTCACCACCAAAGTGAGACAGAGTGAGAAGTGACGTGACATCAACACGAGCGGAGCCATGGTCAGAGCCACCACCAGCCATCTCTGAGGCAGGCGCACTACCAGGTGGCTTCACATCATCCGGCATCTTAATGAAACATAAACACGAACCCTTACTGCCGGGTAACACAAATATATAACAATACACATTACACAACACCAAAAATCCAACTACTATCCCTTCAATTAACCAAACGGACAAGATAGGACCAACAGGGAAAGGAAACAGTTTAAAGCAGGCTAATGCTCGCGCAAGGAAGGACAGGAGAAGCCAAAGCACCTACCTACCTTAGACATGGACAAGGAATAGATACTTTTAACTTATAATAACCGTTTTCACGAAGGATTTTACGTTTGGGGCGTTTGGGGCGATTGGGTCTATAGCTTGTAAGAACAAAGTTTTTCCCGGTTATTTTTGGTATCAATCGCAATTTTTTTAATTCATGAATAAGTATATGCTCTTACAATGCAATATTTCCCGTTAGTTTGCTTCGAATATTCAAATTCATGAGCAAATCTGGCAATTTTGTGTTGTGTTAGTTCCTTCTACCAAACATACCGCAAACGCCCTAAAAAGAGGCTAAAAGTGTACTAGTATACTAGCTATGATTACATAAAATACGCAATTGACAGTTAGTTAGGCAAAATTGAAGATATTAATGACAAAGAAATATAATATTATGATGAAAAATTCAATCAAATGTCAAAAGCATAGACAGACCTTAATTCAACATCGCTCCGTCCCGCTGAGATCGTCCTATTTAGAGCGGTAACTTCGTTGGTTTCCGAAAACCGGAATAATCCTTACGCATTTCGAATCACCCCAAATGGTTTTGATTTGATTAATTGATTAATTGATGAATCTCACAAAAAGCTGAAAAGACCTCAGAAAAAGCACTTATAAACCCATGAAACATGCGGGCTTTCTGCAGCCACTGGTACTGAAAACTCAAAAATGGTTGCTCTAGATCGAACGGACGGCATGGCTGGGCGCAGACCACGGCTCTGCACATGCGCAACGTGACGTCAGGCGACCGGCCGGCGCCGGAGCCACTCCGGCCGGCTGGCCGTCATGGTGACCAGCCTGCCGGCGCCGGAGCCACGTGTGCAACGTGACGTCAGGCGACTCGCCGGCCCGTCGCGATGGTAACCGGGCGGCGGTGCCTGCGCAGAGCCAGCGCAGAGCCGGAGCCAGCATTTCCGTCATCTTACAACAAATGATAAAAACGAAATCGCTAATTATCATTAATCCTTGCTTTGAAAAGTGAATATGACTGAAAATATGAATGGACTAATTCATCTAGTTTTCATTGAACTAAGCTATTATTCCTGAAAACCATGTCGTTGCAAAATGTGACCATTTCCCGAACCCCGCACTTGCGGAATTCGAGCAAGATGGAGTCGCACCAAACGCCCCAAACCGCCACAGCCATCTGGCATCACCAGAGCTAGTTTAAGATGAAATTGTTAAACTTAAGTAAACTATGGTGTTATGAAATCGGAATGTCCAGAAAAATGCATTAATTCATAAAGTTGCGATTGATACCAAAAATCACCGGGAAAAGCCGCGTTCTTACGAGCTATAGACCCAATCGCCCCAATCGCCCCAAACGTAAAATCTTTCGTGAAAACGGCTAATAGCCGTTTTCACGAAGGATTTTGCGTTTGGGGCGGGGCATTTTTCATCATAATATTATATTTCTTTGTCATTAATATCTTCAATTTTGCCCTAACTAACTGTCAATTGAGTATTTTATTTAATCGAAGCTAGTATACTAGTATACTTTTAGCCTCTTTTAGGGCGCGTGCGGTATGTTTTGTAGAAGGAACTAACACAACACAAAATTGCCTGATTTGCACCTGAATTTGAATATTCAAAGCAAACTAACGGGAAATATTGCATTGTAAGAGCATATACTTATTCATGAATTCATAAAATTGCGATTGATACCAAAAATAACCGGGAAAAGCCTTGTTCTTACGAGCTATAGACCCAATCGCCCCAATCGCCCCAATCGCCCCAAACGCCCAAAACACCCCAATCGCTCCAAACGTAAAATCCTTCGTGAAAGCGGCTAATATGTGTTTTACTTTAACATGGAGTCAAAGACGAGATAATGAGCTCAAATATGTGCTGAAAAAAGTAACTGCGGTCTGCAGTAGTAGGCAACTAGACGCAGCCTCCATCACTCAGGTGACCAGCAGCAAACGGAGCAGGTGCGGCAGTCACAGTCGGCATCATCCGACCGCAAGCAGAAGTCATGGACGGTGTACCGAAAACCTACCAACACAGGACACTGCTTGAACGGTAAAAGTGAATGCCCTTACCGCTACAAAAAGAGCGTGGTGAGGGCTTACATTTACCGTGCAATTAAACACACGTCGCCATGGGAACTTGCCTACCAGGAGCTTGACAGAATCAGGCAGATACTTGTTAACAACAGCTACTTGGCGAAACACAACTCCCAGCTGGCACAGACAACCGACACAGACACAGGCACCACGCTGAACTTGATGTATGAAAATCAAATAAATGACGCCTACAAAACTGATGAACGAGTACTGCGGGACATTATTCACCGAAACTGTGACCCTGTGCATACTGATGACAAACTAAAACTCACTGTGTATTACAAAAGCCCCAAAGTATCAGGTCTTGTAATGAGAAACAACCTCAGTCATGATCCGTCTCTTCTCAAGCAGACCAATGTAGTTTACCAATATAAATGTACTCATGGCGACTGCGCGCGCCAGCACAATGGTAGCTACATCGGTCATACTACGACAACACTAGCACGTAGACTCACTATGCACTTACAAGATGGGGTCCAAATAGACACCTTCTTGAAGATCACGCCACCCGACTTACCCGTGAAGATATGGTTGCAAACAACAATCTTGAACTGATGCACAGTCCGACGTAAACTGTATGTCCTGGAAGCAGTTTATATAAGGGACTGTGACCCTACCATGAACAGGCAGGTCAACGCACGCGGCACACTTCAACTGTTTGAAGGTACTCCCTTGGGTGCTGGGTGCGCGCCGGTAGATGAGTGTGTAGGGATTATACATGTAAATATGCATGCATGCATGCATGTATGTACGTATGTATGCATGTATATATGTATGTATGTATGCATGTATGCATGTATGTATGCACATGCGGAACTTTATATACTTTTGGGGTTGTAGCTACAACTGCATCCACAAAAAACTACAACCCCAATCATTAATATTACAACCCCAACATTACCAGTGAATGCCTACCCAAGTAAATAAATACAGTAAATGATACACAAAAGTAAAGGATTTTTCACCAAAGGAATTTTCAATAACAATCATAACAAAACAATTAATAAATATATGAACACAGAAAAGGACAAACTTTAAAATGTTAGTAAAGTTTGTTATAAAATAACATTTAAAATCCAACAATAGGTAGTATAACATGTTATCCCAAAATTACTGAGAAAGACTATGTAGGTACCCAGGGGTGTAGGGTCATATTCAGTTGGGTCATAAACACTATAGAACAACACTACCTACTGACAAACGGGTAACATTTTTGTCAATTTCAGACACCCACAAAATGGCAATCTATAGGTGTTAACATAAAAACATGAGCAAAACAAGATTGAGTGTAGCATATTTTACATTGGGCTTAGGTCCTCCTTGCCACGCTATGTATAAGTTATGTATATGTATAAGTTACATATGTTAACATGTTGTAACATATGTAACATGTTCTGGATAGGTCACACATTTAACATTAGAGTGCACCCTTACACGGTTGGCAAAAGTTATATTACATTTTGAGCTAAAATATGCTGGTGAAATTGACACTTAATGAAGAACTTGAACAATATTATACATATTTTGGTGTGTGAAAGACGTGAAGGCATACCAATCATCCTGAGCTGGAAAAAGACCACAAATAATCATAGACCCAAATCATGAGTTTAAATTTAGGATTAATTTACCACAACCTTCAATTTTTAGCCAGACAAACATTATTTTCACAAGATATACCTGGTCATGGTGTTGAAAAGTAGAGGGCCACATCGGTAAAAGTCATTTTAAAAGAGAATAGCCTAATCCAACATCAATCAAACAAAAACGCATGTGAAAACAGCATAAATATTGAAAGCAATATACAAGGGCAAAATAAATGTACATATTTGACATAGCTGCGTCATATTTGTCTCTTTTATTCAGCTACGTCAAATTAGCAGTAGATTGATATTGCTCAGTAGTATCAATCTATTGGGCAATCTAAAATTTGAGGCACGTAGTCTCAGAATTTCCTGAAACTTGGCAGGTACGTCCTCCTTGCCACGCTGAATACGAAAGACCTAAAATTAGTCTAGAACGCGTGCTACTTTCAGAGTTATACCGTTTTAGAGATCTACAGTTTTGAGTCCCGTCGCCTCAGAATCGCCTGAAACTTGGCAGGTTGGCCCTCCTTGCCACGCTGAACACGAAAAACATAAGATTAGCCTGGAACACGGGGTACTTTCAGAGTTATAGATTTGTTTAAGTTTTGAATGTCTGTCTTCCTTTATTTTGAAACGACTGCGCAGGAATTGGAAGCTTTCCGCGTCAAGTTAGCCAGATATTCAACTGACAGACATTCAAAACTTAAAACGTTATAACTTTAAAAGTAGCCCGTATTCCAGGATAATTTTACGTTTTTCGTGTTTAGCGTGGCAAGGAGGACCTACCTGTCTAGTTTCAGGCAATTTTGAGGCGACGGGCCTCAAAATTATAGATTGGGCAATATCAATCAGCTCCTAATTTTACGTACGTCTTTTATTATTTCTAAAAGGCAGGGTATTAACCCTCGCCCTACAGGGGAGGGGGGGGGGGGGGGCTGACAGAACCCTGAGGGTTTTCTTGAATAACTTTTTACACATGCAATGCATCTTGCTGAAATTTTTGGTAGTTGAGTTTTACAACAATTATACGTAGGCTGTAAAACTTTAATTGAAATTGGTTGAGTAGTTTTGGAGATAATCATGTTTTGATGACGTCATGTTGGTAAAAAATGATAAATATTTGCAAAATTGTGGAAAACAGAGTTTTGAAACAAATTGCAAACGCAATTCACCAAAGATACAAAATAGCATTCTCTTTAAAATGGCGATCTCGGATTTTCAAAATTTTGGGGTTTTGACCCCTAATTGTTTTTTTTTAAATCCCCACAAAATCAAAATTTTCAAAGATATTAGAAAAACCGGAATTCATGTGAGAGTACTGAGTATGGACAATATCCATACCAAATTTCAAAGCAATATCTTCATTTTTGACTGAGTGATAGCTCTCTAAGTGTAAGAAACTGATGACGTCATTTGTTTAATATTTTTTTAACTTTTTTTTTGACAAGATACGAACAAATAATTACCTTTTTTTTGTATTTCTGAGCCAAAACTGGTCTAGGAACATGCCTTTTTATTTACATTTATCAATTTCTAATTTTGAGGTTTTCTGCATGGCAAAATCTCTGTTCCGGACGTGGTAAGTCCGAGGTCATTCACTTGACCTGGAAGGTCACCCGTTGACCTGAAACCTAAAATTCGCATATTGTTAGATTCCTCTCATGACAGGCAACATGCTGGTTCTTACCGCATTGCTCAAAGTTACTTGGTTTGGAAGTTAACAGGGGGGCCTGTCAGACCCCCCGTAAGGCGAAAGTGAAAAAAGCTCCCGTAGGGAGAGGATTAATCCATCACCGAAATTACCACTTTCTCATTGACTTCCATGTTAAAGCATCACCATTTATTTCTCAAGCTTTTATCCTAACCTAACCTAACCTCAACCTCACCTCACCTCACCTCACCTCACCTCACTCACCTCACCTCACCTCACTCACCTCACCTCACCTCACTCACCTAACCTAACCCTTGGAGCCAGTTTACATATTTTTAAAGAAGTCCATCGGCCGAAGCCCGATATCCTCAATATGTTGTGACGTTTTGGTGATTTTAAGTCATTTACGGTGATAAAGTTAGTTATTCGGTGATGGGATTAATGTATTGCCTTACTAAAATAATGCTGTTTTGGTTCTCGCCTAATTTGTTTGCCTTGCGCATGGGTGGAGAATCCTATAGGGCAGCCCCGGCTGCGGCGGGGCAACCTCAAAGTTGCCTCGGCGGGGCCGGGGCAGCCATTTTTTGAGAGACCTTTTTTTGCAAGACCTTAGTTATTATTTAAAAAGAATAAAGAAACGCTAATATAATCCCAGCATAAAAATGCATACTTGGTACGACTATCTGTGAAAAATATGGGTAAAATTGCGCTTTCGGTGCGCTTTCGAAATGGGGGGGGGGGGGGGGGTAGTCAAAGGAGGCTGAGCCTTGCCAACTTTGTCTTAGTGAACACCTCGGGCAGGTCAGAAAACTTATATTTTCGGGGGGAGGCACAGTTGGGGGTCGCTATCTCCGGTCTAAAAGAGGCATATTGTCCGATCTAAAGGGGTGCCGCCGGGCACTCACGTCTCAAGGGTCGCCACCTGCACTCGGGAGTGGCACCTTCGGTGTCCAGACGCCCAGGAGAGGCGCCCCTCAATCGTGATTCCCCCGCATGTCCATGAAGTTAGCGACGGATTCGGATTCGAATTCAGCGTCGAGTAGCGATTCGCTTCACAATGTGGTGACAGGTCAATTGGGGCACGCTGATCCACGAAATGGCATTCATTTTGACATTCACGGTAATCTTAGCTGAAGTTATTGTCCGATCGCCAAAATAATGGTTTCATTCGATTACTCGGGTCAGTATATAGCCGTAGCCTTCGCAACCTCACTCGTAGCAAATGACATTGGCCCCTCAATTTCAAGATCAATGGCGATTGGATGATAACTTCGGGTCGTTTTGAGTCCTTTTGACCTTGAAATTGAGGGTCAAGGTCAATTTCCACGAGTGAGGTTGCAAAGGTTACGGCAGATACTGACCCGAGGAATCTAATGAGACCATTATTTTGGCAATCGGCTTCTAACTTCGGGTCGTTTTGAGCCGCCCCGTCATCTGGCCTTGAAAATGAGGGTCAATGTCATTTGCCACGAGTGAGTTTGCGAAGGCTGTTGAATCGAATGAGGAATCGAATTAACCCGAGGAATCGAATGAGACATTTATTTTGGCGATCGGACAATAACTTCGGGTTATTTGTCCTTTTACCTTGAAAATGAGGGTCAAGGTCATTTGCCTCCAGTGAGGTTTCGAAAGCTGCGCCTAGATATTGGCTCGAGGAATAGAATGATACCATTATTTTGTTTTTGCGATCGGACAATAACTTCGGGTCGTTTTGAGCCACCCCGTCCTTTGACCTTGAAGATGATTTTGAAGATGACCTTGAATGTCAAAATGAATGTCATTTGCGTGATCAGCGTGCCCCAATTAAACTGTTCCCACATTTTGAAGCAAATCGCTACTCGACGCTGAATTCGAATCCGATTCCGTCACTAACTTCACGGACCGCCACGTGCCGCGTGCCCCCCTAGGGCCCCTTGGTTGCGCCCCTGTCCTCGGCCGGGGCAACTTTGAAAACAATTATCCACCCATGGCCTTGTGAGTTGTGGGAAATATCAAATATGTTATAAGTATTTTTATATCTCACTGTAATATATAAAAGGACCGGACCTGGACCATCACCAGGAGGAGGTGCCTTTCTTGCAAGAAATGGCTAGTTGCTGAATCACACCATTTATGTACAACCTTAATATTGATATTGGCTGATTATTGTTGTGTGAGCTACCATGAGGTAGTCTTTGCCTACTTTGACCCAACATGATACTTTCAATTTGTTTAAGATTGCACACCTCGCTGTTGCTAAAGTACGTCAGTAATGAGGTATTACAACCTATGTTCATTCTAAGGTGTAAACTTCAATTTTGCACATACTTCGTTTTTATCATTAGTCGCTTTTACTACCCCCCCCCCCCCCCCCCCCGGTCGCCGACCCAATTACAACCCCAACGAAAAACAAAAAGTTCCGTCTCTGTATGTATGTATGTATGTATGTATGTATGTATGTATGTATGTATGTATGTATGTATGTATGTATGTATGTATGTATGTATGTATGTATGTATGTATGTATGTATGTATGTATGTATGTATGTATGTATGTATGTATGTAAGTATGTATGTATGTATGTATGTATGTATATGTATGTATGTATGTATGTATGTATGTATGTATGTATGTACGTATGTATGTATGTATGTATGTATGTATGTATGTATGTATGTATGTATGTATGTATGTATGTATGTATGTATGTATGTATGTATGTATGTATGTATGTATGTATGTATGTATGTATGTATGTATGTATGTATGTATGTATGTATGTATGTATGTATGTATGTATGTATGTATGTATGTATGTATGTATGTATGTATGTAGGTAGGTAGGTAGGTAGGTAGGTAGGTAGGTAGGTAGGTAGGTAGGTAGGTAGGTAGGTAGGTAGGTAGGTAGGTAGGTAGGTAGGTAGGTAGGTAGGTAGGTAGGTAGGTAGGTAGGTAGGTAGGTAGGTAGGTAGGTAGGTAGGTAGGTAGGTAGGTAGGTAGGTAGGTAGGTAGGTAGGTAGGTATGGTAGGTAGGTAGGTAGGTAGGTAGGTAGGTAGGTAGGTAGGTAGGTAGGTAGGTATGTATGTATGTATGTATGTATGTATGTATGTATGTATGCATGCATGCATGCATGCATGCATGCATGTATGTATGTATGTATGTATGTATGTATGTATGTATGTATGTATGTATGTATGCATGCATGCATGCATGCATGTATGTATGTATGCATGCATGCATGCATACATACATACATGTATGTGCATATATGTATGTATGCATACATACATACATGTATGTACATATGCATGCATGCATACATACATACATATGCATGCATGCATACATGCATGCATGCATGCATACATGCATGCATGTATGTATGCATGCATGCATGTAAGTATGTATGTATGTATGTATGTATGTAAGTATGTATGTATGCATGCATGCATGCATGCATGCATGCATTGTATGTATGTATGTATGTATGTATGTATGTATGTATGTATGCATGTATGTATGTATGTATGTATGTATGTATGTATGTATGTATGTATGTATGTATGTATGTATGTATGTATGTATGTATGTATGTATGTATGTATGTATGTATGTATGTATGTATGTATGTATGTATGTATGTATGTATGTATGTATGGTATGTATGTATGTTATGTATGTATGTATGTATGTATGTATGTATGTATGTATGTATGTATGTATGTATGTATGTATGTATGTATGTATGTATGTATGTATGTATGTATGTATGTATGTATGCATGCATGCATGCATGCATGCATGCATGCATGCATGCATGCATGCATGTATGTATGTATGTATGTAGTGTATGTATGTATGTATGTATGTATGTATGTATGTATGTATGTATGTATGTATGTATGTATGTATGTATGTATGTATGTATGTATGTATGTATGTATGTATGTATGTATGTATGTATGTATGTATGTATGTATGTATGTATGTATGTATGTATGTCTGTGTGTATGTATGTATGTATGTATGTATGTATGTATGTATGTATGTATGTATGTATGTATGTATGCATGCATGCATGCATGCATGCATGCATGCATGCATGCATGTATGTATGTATGTATGTATGTATGTATGTATGTATGTATGTATGTATGTATGTATGTATGTATGTATGTATGTATGTATGTATGTATGTATGCATGCATGCATGCATGCATGCATGTATGTATGTATGTATGTATGTATGTATGTATGTATGTATGTATGTATGTATGTATGTATGTATGTATGTATGCATGCATGCATGCATGCATGCATGCATGTATGTATGTATGTATGTATGTATGT
>JAXIVJ010012159.1:0-7500 GCA_036785665.1 Chirona hameri | reverse complement strand
ATATATATTATATATATATATATATATATATATATATATATATATATATATATATATATATATATATATATATATATATATATATATATATATACTATATATATATATATATATATTATATATATATATATATATATTATATATATATATATATATATATATATATATATATATGCATATCGGATGTCTTTTTCTTTTTGATAAGATAGTTAAATTTCTTTTCAAGCCGATTATTCGATTCCCAGGCTTCTTGACGACAGATTACAGCACAAAGCTTCGGGAACCAGCCGTGATCATGACCCGGCACATATCCTAGATCTTGTGGGTGACCTTCTGGCTTCTCTCGTGAAAAAGGCGATTCGTCCGTGTAGGTTGCTGATTCCGTCGTACCACTATAGCCTTGTGAAAGCGCTGGACATGATTGATGCTGGACGTGCACTCACTATTGCCGCCAGGAAGCTTAACAAAGTTTAAAATGAATATTGGGATGAGCCCTAATCTTCTGCAACACATTAGAAAATTACACTGTTCGCGAGATCTTGTGAGTTTGACGGAGTGGTTCTAAGAACTTTAGTAAGGGTTTTAGCGTTGTTACTTTGTCCAAATCTGTCATCAATTAAAGGGAAATAATGACCTTTTCCCACAAAAATGGAGTTAGCACTTGAAATCGCCAGACGAGACCAAAATATATTGTAAATTCATCACATTTTGCATGAAAACTTTCCTACCGAAAGATATTTCAAGTTATAGTTGATAAGCGTTCCACACTTTTAACGATCGGTACTTGCAAGTACTTTTGTTCCTCATCAAACTGCGGGCTTTTCCGTATTGCTTTTTACGCAATGGAGTGGAAAATATATTGTGCGTTCTGCTTGTTATTATATGCCCCGGCGATCTTCTAAAACTAACAGCGATTGGAAAAAGTGGCAATAAAATCGGAAGCTCATCGATGCACATCAACGGCGGCATAGTTAGTGGTTGCGACCCTCAATTTTGGAAAATAAATTCATTTGTTTTCAACATTAGGAGTATTGTATAATTTGTCTGTGGCTGTACACAACACTATGCTTTATATTATCATGAAAAATAATAATTTTTCCCGCAAAAAACTAACAAACAATAACACAAAACTGGCAATTAAATCGGAAGCTCATCGATGCACATCGACGGCGACCTATTTAGCGTCGGCGATTTGTTTACAAAGTCATTGTCATGCTTCTCGGCGCACTTAAAGGAAATAGTTCACCTTGAATTTTTTTTACCCAACACGATTTGATTATATTTGTTAATAAAATTTCTTTTTATATTGTCAAAAATGGCCTTATATCGCGCCGATTCAGGACAGAAGGCCGTAAATTTGTATTGTTTATCAAAACTATATGCATACTCTCTGAGTCAGAGTCCTGACGTCACGCGAATGTAAACAATGGTTCAGCCAATCAGATTCGAAAGTAGTTGCGTAAAGATAGACTCGTATTGGAGATGTGCCAACCGGCGGCCGGCGATCGGCTTGCTAGCACCAGCTGCAAGCTGATTGGCTGATGGTAATAGTCTCTGTCCGGGCTAAAACCAGTACAACATTCTTTCGCCAGCACCGCATTCCTTCGCCAAAAACTAAAATATGTTAGGCTGGAGTCTTTTCAGTCAAGAAAACTTGCGGATAGGGTTTCCCAACACGGGCTACAAAACTGCTATCTCAGTTTAAAACTAATGTTGAAGGTGAACTATTTCCTTTAACCATTTGTGGCGAGTTGTTCCTGATTAGTATACCCAAGTCCCATAGCAATCTTCGTTAATGACGTCACTGGTGCCATTCTTGTGTAGCATTGCAAAATATATCTGATTTTGACAGGGCCTATTTTAAAGGAATACCACGGGGGGGGGGGGGGGGGGGGGGGGTGGGGGGGGGGGCAAAAAGGTACCCCATTTTTTGGGGGCATCTTTTTGTGGCAAAAAAGGTACCCCCCTTCTTGCCCTCTGCGAATTTGGGACCGGTGTTCTTATTTTGGTATTCGAGCTTATGAAATTCACTTCTCGAATTCACAACAACAAAAAAATGTAGACATTTTCCCGATATTTTTTTTTTTTTGGGGGGGGGGGGGTAAAACCCTCAAAATCACAATCCGAGGATAGCCATTGGGAAGAAAATGTAATTTCCTTTCTGTTGACGTTTTGTATTTCCAATGTGCTTTGAAACTCGATTTGTTTACGATTTTTCAAACATTTATGTTTTTCCACCAAAATGGCATGATGACATCATTAAAACGTTTTATCTCCCAAAATGCGGCATTAATTTCAATTGAAAATTTAGTGAGAAGACTTGAATTGATGCCGTATAAGGTTCTGAAAGAGGTGTCGCGTTTGATATCTATCACAGTTTTAAAGTTATTGAGAAAATCCGGAGGTGGCAGATTCTGCCCCCCCCCCCCCCCCCAGCGGGGCGCGTGTCACCGGGGCTGCTTGAATTGCATCAGGTGCAGGGGCGGATCCAGACAATTTTCGAGGGGGGTCATCATTGCAGTGGTGTCCGTACCTATACCCAAATCTGAAAACTCAACGAATTGGTCCACTATTATTTTGAGGGTGCCCCTATTTCATTTTGTTTTATTGACAACCGTTGGCTATAGATATTTGCAATATCAGTCGTACCGTTTCTATCATTTAAAGTGCCGCGGATGGTGCTAAATATATTATTTGTACATTTAAGGGCGGGCCCAAGACAGCTGATGAAGAATTTTGACCAAGAGGGAAGTCGAGGTTCGTGACCAGGGGAGGGAGGGGGGGGGGGGGGGGGGGTGTGGAAGCTGTTTTTAACGAGCAGTAAATCTTAGGCATGCGATGAAACTATTATTTGTGCCGCGAAGCGGCTCCAAAATTTGAGGTTTTGAGCGGGTTTGGAGAACTAATTTTTGCTATTGGAGCAATGCAGGGTCAAAACGAGGAAATTTGTCTGGAGCAAAAAGATTGGTGTCAAAAGATATGGTTACCCCTCCCCCATTTAAGGTCATGGCCCCATATCCCTCCTCCTGCGGCCGACACAAGTGTGTACAGTTTTATATTAGAACCCTTTTGTACTGGAAAAGAAAATTGATTGATTTGTGCCGCGTAGCGGCGCGGATTTTTGTGTGCTTTATTTTGTTTTTGTCTGGATAACTAGGCCTAACAAATCGAAAGGTTCTATAATCTATATGTATCAGCCCAAGGGGGGGCCCTCAGGGCCCCTCGAGTCCGATACGTTGTTGCCTCTGGTATAAAGGCACGTTGGTGCCCCTTCATGGTTGGTACCCCAAGGGACGGGAGGCACGAAGTGACTTTTTTTGGCCTAATTTAGCAACTTTAATTTAGCATCATTTCGCGATTCCTTCTTCTCTCCAGCGACCAATGCTTGTGATTTCATGGCGGCACCAGACCATTGTTTTCCCTCTGGATTCAAGGAGCCAACAGTGCCTCCGGTGTCTCCCCTCGCCTTCACAGTGCCGCCCTACCGTCACGATGGTGCCCCTGGTACACCGGTGCAGGTGGTGCTTTGGTCCACCGGCGCGGGTGGTGACATTGGTTCAAAGAACACCGAATATTTGCGGCCGCAAAGCGGCGCGGGATTTTTGTTTGCTTTATTTTGGCGGTGCCCCTGGTGCCCCGGCGCGATAGTGCCCCCATGGACCAGGGTAAGGGGGCGGGGTATGACCCCGTGACCCCCCTGGATCCGCTACTGATCAGGTGCGCTGTTCTATCATTGTCTATCATTGAAAGCAAGGGATATATAAAAACTTCAAATTCAATCACTTGATGAGAAGAAGAAGAACTTCCGTTTTTCATGAAGTTTTCTCCTAGGATCATTGTTTTTTCACGTTCAGTTGCCGGGAACGCGCAAGGGGGGCAAGGGGGGCATACTTGTACTGCATGCCCCATCCCCCTCCCACAGATTCCTGTGGGGGAGGACGGCATTTGCCCCTGATGTCCGCCCCCTGGATCCGCCAGTGGGGGCGGATACCCTCCCACTTAGTTTTTTTTAAATAAAATAGCGGGAAAACGACGCCATTTCGCGACGCCATTTTTTGGTACAACTGCTTGCCTATCAATTGCCCAAATCCTGTTAATTTGTTTACCTCGGGTCTCCTCAGGTCACGTCACTAAGTCAAGTCTAGTGATTCCACTTCCAAAAAATGTTAGGTCATGCTGCAGCCCACATTGTTTGACCGATCAGTTAGATACTCACAGGATTTAATCAGGTCATAAACACCTACAATTCCTGCTATTTCGGATGATGTTTTTTACATCGATGACCCTAGGTGAAATCTATTTTGTGACCTCCCAATTATAAGTCATTGGGGAGGAAACATGAAAATGCATATAAATCCACAGGAAATGGCTAAATTTGACCAATTTTCACCAAGTCCCGCATCTTTTGACAAAAATACAAGGATCCAGTGGCGGATCTACGGTTGGACAAAATCGGGCAATTGCCCCCCCCCCCCCCAACCGCCCAGTGTCAGAAAAGTGGTTCCACGATCTAAGTTCGCGGAACAAATTTTTCGCCAGGCGGCGGAACACATTTTGTAATGCGTATACCAGTATTTTTTTGCGTAATTTTTGATACGCATTGAAAGCAAGGATATATTTTAATAACGACTACACAACCTATTTTCATATATGCCAATGTGTGCATAAATTATGATGTGGAAAGTTGATGAAGCGTCAGTCGTATTTCCTGTACAGATATGGTCTTGTCGTCCAGTCGGGAACCGAGACTCCAGGGTCGTATGTTAAAAAGGTACCTTGCATCGTTGCGTATGCGTATATGGGAAACTGGGCTCAAGTCTCAGTCTAAAGTACTGCCGTCGTCTTTTGCATAACGTGTTTTTAGTGTCCCAGTGTTATCCATGGTTCCGATGACGATGGTATCGGTGGTGGGGTTGTAACCTGAATACGCAAAACGTTTTGGGGAGGTTTTAACAAGTTTTATTTTATTTTTGGAACGTACAGTTTTTCCTTCCCTTAATCACTGCAGAAATTTCGGATGTTGGGAATTTGGATGTTCCGCCTTACGATTTGTTTTCAATTTGTGTCGCATGTCGCGTCACGTTCCGGGCCATTGTTCGGAAAGTCAAGTATCAGTCTATTGTTTATGCTAGTCAGTCTATGGGCGTTGGATGGAAAGAATCGACTTCAGAATGCCTCCGCCCCCCCCCCCCCAACTTTCGGAGGTGGCGGGTGCCCTTTGCAGGGTCAGTAGTTTCTGAGATAGAAATACGTGGTGCATACGTGCGCACGTTCAGAAGCACCCCACCCCTGACTTGTTGGAAAGTGGCGGCTGATAGATCCCTAACCAGTAACCACACACCAAATTTGAACACAATCTGCTCAGCAGTTGCCCTCACCCACTCCAGATTGTATGGCGACGGTTCCTGATCCAACAGCCACCCGATCTCTCTCCCACTCTGCCGCTAATGGGCAATTGTTCAAAGTATATTGAAATTCAAGATAGTCCGGGAAATAATTTAAAGTTGCTTATTTTGGCTGGGAAATACTCAAACTTAGGATATCATGACATTTGCATTGGATTTGTATACATTTATCACCAGGTAAGCATATTTTATTTTAATTTGAATATCTATCAAGCGAAAAATGACATGGAAATACTGAAATAAGGGTGGGCAACATTTCTTGACGGGGGGGGGGGGGGGGGACAAAACGGCTCACTGGGGGGGGGGGGGGGGGGGGGGGGGGGGGGGGGGGGCATTTTTGCCCCCCCCCCCAGTTAACATGTTAAAATAGGGCCCTGGATTTTGAGTGAAAGCTAATTAAAGACTTATTCAAAAATTAAGCTTGCATTTTCTTGTTAATCATTATAAAAGGTATTTTATCACTGTATTTCATAGTAGTTGACACTTCAGAAAGTTTATGACGTAATATTGTATCCAATATGCATTTCCCTCGCCTTTTGGCTATTGTGGCGCAGTGCCGAGTGCTTTGCGAATATTTCTTGCCTGGGGTTCAATCATTCCGTCCTTTATTTCATTCGAGTTGGTATAGTTTGCATGTTGTTGTTATTCATGACTTATACTGATAGTCGGTCATAGCATCACGGATGCTTCACGGATTGCTTCACGGATCAGTTTTGATCGGAAACGTCGCAGCCTCCAAAATTCCGCACTCAATGTAAACAATGGTAGGGAAGGACGAATTTGTCAATGAACTTGATGAAGTACACAAGGTACTTGTTTTTTTTCTTCTCCAAACTTACAACTTTGAATTTTGGGAATAATTTTTATTTAATTCTTAAATTTAAATAAAATAATTTTTAAAAACCATAACGGTGTAGCCTAAGAAATTGTTGCTAAACAAAATCAAAAAGGTCATTATTTCCCTTTAAGTTTAACACTTGTTTGAGACTTGGCATAATTACGAAATAACAATACACATGACTTGAGTCTCAATAGTTCGGAAAATAGTCGCAAAAAAGTGTCACTGTATTTCGGGCACAAACCTTCATCGGGGTGACTGAGGGCAATTCGCCTGCGAAAACTACAACACACAAAATATCGCGAAAGCGTGATACCTATTTTACAAGTACTTTGAAGTAGCTAATATTATTTTCACTATCATGCAAGACACACAAGCACGTAAGAACAAAAACATAATCACAAGTACTGAATAATATGAACAACACATCAAAGCCGTATGCCAAGCAAAACTTACGAAGACCCATCAATGAATACAATATACAATACATTTTATATCCTAAATACATTTAGATACGATACACGGTGCGAATTCAGAATAAAGTACACTTGGAGGTCAATGCCAGACTGCCTGTTCAATATTGCCGTGGCACTTACATAATATTTTCCCCTGAAGCCAAGTCACTCAGGATGCTGAAACAATCGACGGATGTCATCATCAAAGTCTCCGACAAGTGTCCAGAGGTTCGTTATTATGGACAAGACGCAATATCTCGACAAGGCGAATTCTATGCTGCAAAACCAGACAGACTACATGCATGTTGAACGGGACCCCACCCGCAGGCCGCAGCAGTTCAGAGTAAGGTGCAGGGCGGTAATGCACAACCTAAGTAATGTGCCCCAGGCTAAGGCTCTGACGCCTGCGCATTCCGTGTGCCCCGTCTGGTACGGCCTTCCAAAGGACCACAAGTAGGAGAATGCCCCTGCGACCTATTGTGTCCTAACTGTTCCTCCCCTACAGAAAAACCATCCTATTATCGTAGAACGTATACTGACACAGCTACTGAAATTTATACCCGCTTACCCTACAAAGTTTCACCCATTTTCTGGAAAACCTGGCATCCAAATATCCGTCTGGGCTACCGACCGCGGACGCATTTTTTGTTCACCATGGACGTCACCACCCTCTACGCAAATATTCAGATTGACGATGAGATTCCTGTCATCTCGAACATGGTCCAACGTCACATCTCTGAAATCGACACATTCGGTCTTACTGTTCTAGAAATCGACAATTTGCTAGAGCTCTGCCTCCAGA
>JAXIVJ010012158.1:0-41222 GCA_036785665.1 Chirona hameri | reverse complement strand
AATATTTATCGTCAAATGGGTGTATTTTTCGAGACTAGTGACAAATCAAAACTCAACGCTCACCACCACTCATAATTTGTTTGTATTGATCAAAAGCTCGTCAATCTCCCCAACAAAGTACTAGAAACACCCGCCACGTTGCCAAGCAACGTGTTGTTAAAACCACCGTTCTACGTTGCTAGACAGTGTGTGTGACAGCTTCACAATGTTTGTGAAGCTCAGCTACCGAACAGGGCCAAGTGTTTCCTAAAATACAGCTTTGTAGATATTTGCCGCACTTTCGGTATCTGGAAAATATTGGATAATTTTCCGGGATCATGGAAAAATTTCCAGGATCACGTTCGGTATCTGAAAAATGGAAAATCATCCCCGATAATTTTCCGTCGCAGGCGAGAATCGTGGAAAATGTCCGGAGCAGGGTCGATTGGATAATATAAATTCGTCGTAGTCAGCTAACTGCCGCTGCTTTCACCGGCGGCCATTTTCTGTTTTTTAACTTTAGTTTTTGCAGATGTTGTGTTCTCAAAGTTATATCTGTTGTTTTTAACCCGCCATTGGCTGGGGGGGGCGTCCCCCCCCCCCCCCCCCGAATAACTTTCGCAATAGCCTAGAAACTAATAGCGCTATCGACGTTAAAATAAAGGTACCTTCTCCTACATCAATTATACGTCTTCTGTGCGAAAATGAAGAAATTTCTTCGTTTTTTTTGCTCTCGAAATATAGCGAATTTAATGAAAACACACGAGTTTGACAGAAAAAAATCAGCTAAAATTTAGCAGGCCGTACAAATTCCATATTTGAGGCATAATGCAATAAAAAAAACACCAAAAGATAGCAAATAACAAGTGCTACAAAATGGCTATCTCGGATGTTTGAAAATGTTGATTTTTGCCCCCCCCCCCCCAAAAAAAAAAAAATTGTTTTTGGAAAAATGCCCTCACAATCTATATTTTCAAACATTTGTTTTTAATCGAAGGTATGTCGAAGAGCCACATGTGGACAATACCCAAACCAAATTGAAAAGCAATATCTTTATTTTTGACTGACTTACCGCTCCCTAAGTATGAGTAACTCATGACGTCATATTTTTTCATTCCGTATTTTGTCTTTTAGTGACCAGATACAAACAAAGAAATGCCAGCATTGTATTTCTCAGACAAAACAGGTCCTAGACACATGCCAAAATCGACCACATGGAAGATAGAAGGGGCGGGGCTGAAAACGTCCCCCCCCCCCCCCCCCCCCGTCAGCCAATGGCGTTTGGCTGAGACCCCAGCCAATGCCGGGTTTTGGTCGACTAATCCAATTTCACGCCTGAGTTGAGTTAAATACGTGTTATACCGCGCACGCAAATAAAGCCGATGGATAATATCCTTGCAAAAAAAATACCGAACGCTATGCGGAGCGATAATTTTTCAATGGAAAATTATCCCCGACAGAGTAGATGCCGAACGCGCGAAGGGAAAATGATCGGCGATAATTATCCAGCGGAGGATATCCAAATGATTTGTTTTCTTTCAGATACCGAACGCACGCTTGAATGGATTCACGGATGCACATTGGCGCATTACGTCACGGGTCGCGGACAGTCGTGGTGTGCTAAGATGAAAATATAAAATACAAACTCACTTTTCATTTGTGGAAAATACATCCGAATTTTCTTCTTAAAAATACAAACGGACAGGGGCACCACCTATAGAGGGCCCTGCATTTCATTAGGGAGAGGGGGCACATGGGCCAGTGTGTCCCCCTTGTGTGCGCCTTTGGTATGAGGCACACTTCGCGTCTTATTTGATATATTTATATTTTGTATCCTTAGAGCGTCGACCCGTTACACATTGAACTTCGCTTTCCATATTTTCGCGGTGGGCCCCTTCGGATGAAAACAAGTGAAAACGTTCACTTTTCATTTGTACAAAGTACATCTGTTTTTTATATTTAAATTTGCTACCGGACAGGGGCCCTACCGGACCGCCTCATATGCATTTCGTAAGGGAAAATGGGTCCGTGTGCCCCCCTCCCTTGTGTGCGCCTATGGACTCCTCGGATGAAAATATAAACTGTAAAATTTTAACTTTCATTTTTAAACATAAATCCGGAATTTTATTCACAAAATACAACCAAACAGGGGCCCCACGGGGCCGCCGTAGAGGGCCTCCGCATTTCGTAAGGGGGCGGGGGTACGGGCCCGCGTGCCCCCTCCCCTTGTGTGTGCCTTTGGAAATGAGATTGGTATATCAGCAGGTGGTCGTGGTTGGCTATGTAGCTTAGAACAACCCCAACGATTCAAAGTTATATTTGAGCCGATGTATAAGGATAATATTGCCCATCATGTGTGCAAGTCTGTGTTGTCAATAGGGAAAATACGACCAAGAACGACTGAAGCCAATAGAGTCAGTTAAATCGCATACGCAGGAGTTCCATGAATTGAATACCCTATCTGCCGTGGCAAGTCGAAACCAGATATATCCATTTATATATATTTTTCCTAAATATATGGATGTGTGGTGATGTGTGGGAGGGGTGGGGGGTGGGGGGGGGGCGGCACAAAAGAGCCCCCCCCCCCTCCACTGCGCGTGTTAACTAAGCCCCTACGATGACGTACTTAGTGTAATCGATTTTTTTACAGGTAATTAAACGACAGTTATTCAACGTTGAACAGATTGAAAGAAAAGCGCCAGATATGTCGCGCTTCCAATAGTGAAGGGAAAACACCAATCATGAACTCTGAAAGAAGTATATGTAATCGGTTTCTTCTCTTTTTTCCATACTTCCAACTTTAAATAGGGAATAATTGTATGTTATTTTTTTATTTAGACCACATAATTGTATACCATAACGGTAGCCTAAAAAAATGTTGCTAAAACAATCAAATAACCATTTCCCTTTAAAAATAATGATGCCCATCATGTGTGCTAGTCTGCATGTTGTCAATAGGGAAAATACGATCAAGCACGACTGGAGCCAATGGAGGCTGTTAAACTGCATACGCATGAATTGCATGCATTGCAAAACCTACCTACCGTTGAAAGTCTAAACCAGATATATCCATTTATATATTGTTTTCTCCGAAATATGTGTATATGACCATCGGGCTGCAGAGTTCATGCCGGTGTCGGAGTCAGTCTGAGTTACCAATGTTTCCCGCAGTTTCTAGTGTGACACCTAAAGGAAGTGACTGTTTTCACCGCACCATTTCTACATTTACTGATGGATCCCTTGTTTTCAGATTGAATCGTGTCCCCCAGAATTCGAAGCATGCGGCAAGTTCTGCTATGGACCGACTCCACCCACGACAGTAAACTTTGATAATGCTTTTTTCGTTATTTGCCCTACGAGCATCGCAAGAAGTGTACTCGCTCCCACTACTCTGCAAGAGATCCAGTGCATTGTGGACATCGCCAACACGACAGAAGACATCGTGACAGCTTTTAGACGCGATGATACAAGACCTATTTATTTTAATGTTTACAATGGCGCTCTTATCCCTGACAGCCTCTGGGGTCCAGGTCAGCCTGATGAAAATAATGTATGCGTGGCGATTGACAGCCAGACCGGGATGCTAGTGACTAGAGACTGCTCTTCTCAGGCTGCCGTCCTCTGCCAGTCAGAACCTTCAGTGTAGAATAGTGTGACCCCTGCCACGATACAAACCAGACCAGACCAGTCCTCTGCCAGACATACCAGTCTGTTAGAGTAGTGTGACCCCTGCTAAGATACAGACCAGACCAGACCAGTCCTCTGCCAGACATACCCGTCTGTTAGAGTATTGTGACACATGTTGAACGCCTTGCTTCGATACCTGCCTAGCCACCTGCTTTACAGCTTGCTGTGTTATCTTGATGTGACGGGAATTGTGTGGCATTATTGGAGGAAACGAGTTGACAAAAATGACCATCGGTGTTGGTCCACATATTAGTCTTCCTGTTCTGCACATGATGTTTTGTGTTTTATGATTTGGTAAATTAGTCCTAACACGGTGTTTGTGAGAATTGTTTTTGAGTTGCCAGGACACAATTCTTGAAAGAGAACATCAAGCATTTTTTGGTGTATATTTTCAAAATTATATTGGATTAGTGATTTAGCAGTGACATAATTGCCAAAATGTACTAATTTTCTGCAATGTCGTACTTGTCTGGAAATACATGGATCAAAATTCAGAAATGTGATTATCTCATTATAATAATAGTTTGCAACACTGTCCAGCCAAAGAAGTCAGCCAATGCAGCAGATAATCAGTTGTTACGTTTGTGATACAGACTTGTATGGTAAGCGTTTCTGATGTTGACTTTCAGCCAGTGGCGACATTAGTATCACCATGGCAACAGCGACACTGCCTATAAACCTGACTTTAGAGCCTAGGATTCACACAGAAAATTGATTGCGGTCGCGAAAACCTGAAAAACATACTGAGATTCATCGCATCGACATAATGCGGGACGGTATTTCCACACAAAAACAGCTCCAAAAACAAATCTGGTCATCCATCTCAGTATAGCGGAAAGAGAGTCGGTGTGAGCCTGTAAATCAGAGAGTCGGTGTGACGGCAGCCTGGTTATATCTGCTGCTGCCTGCAGCTCACTAGCACTACCCAGTCCCCGGTTACCGCGTACACTGCGGTCGGTAACACTCAGCCGTACACTGTGGTCAGTAACACTCAGCCGTACACTACGCTCGGTAACACTCAGTCGTACACTACGGTGGTAACACTCAGCCGTACACTGCGGTCGGTAACACTCAGCCGTACACTGCGGCCAGTAACACTCAGCCGTACACCGCGGTCGGTAACAATCCGCCGTACACTGCGATCGGTAACACTCAGCCGTACACTGCGGTCGGTAACACTCAGCCGTACACTGCGGTCGGTAACACTCCGCCGTACACTGTGGTCGGTAACACTCAGCCGTACACTGCGGTCGGTAACACTCAGCCGTACACTGCGGTCGGTAACACTCAGCCGTACACTGTGGCCGGTAACACTCAGCCGTACACTGCGGTCGGTAACACTCAGCCGTACACTGCGGTTGGTAACACTCAGCCGTACACTGCGGTCGGTAACACTCAGCCGTACACTGTGGCCGGTAACACTCAGCCGTACACTGCGGTCGGTAACACTCAGCCGTACACTGCGGTCGGTAACACTCAGCTGTACACTGCGGTCGGTAGCACTCAGCCGTACACTGCGGTCGGTAACACTCAGCCGTACACTGCGGTCGGTAACACTTAGCCGTACACTGCGGTCGGTAACACTCAGCCGTACACTGCGGTCGGTATCACTCAGCCGTACATTGTGGCCAGTAACACTCAGCCGCACACTGCGGTCGGTAACACTCAGCCGTACACTGCGGTCGGTAACACTCAGCCGTACACTGCGGTCGGTAACACTCCGCCGTACACTGCGGCCGGGAACACTCAGCCGTACACTGCGGTCGGTAGCACTCAGCCGTACACTGCGGCCGATAACACTCAGCCGGGCGCAACAGGGCGGACATTGAGCTGGTTGCTCTGAGACTGCGCATCTGAAGCGGTAGACTGCACCGCAGTACCAGGCTGCGTTGTTCTGAGACTGCGCTCCTGAAGCGGTAGACTGCACCGCAGTACGAGGCTGCGTTGTTCTGAGACTACGCTCCTGAAGCGGTAGACTGCACCGCAGTACGAGGCTGCGTTGTTCTGAAGCTGCGCTCCTGAAGCGGTAGACTGCACCGCAGTACGGGGCTGCGTTGTTCCGAGACTGAGCTCCTGAAGCGGTAGACTGCACCGCAGTACGAGGCTGCGTTATTCTGAGACTGCGCTCCTGAAGCGGTAGACTGCACCGCAATACGAGGCTGCGTTGTTCTGAGACTACGCTCCTGAAGCGGTAGACTGCACCGCAGTACGAGGCTGCGTTGTTCTGAAACTGCGCTCCTGAAGCGGTAGACTGCACCGCAGTACGAGGCTGCGCAGCGGCACAGCCTAGCATAGCTCTGCTCTCGTCTTCCGTCGCTCGAATCAACTCAAGCAATTGACTAGGCAGATACATTAGGCAATACCAGTGGCCTTCTCCATTGGCAATATGAGTGTTGTTGTCGATAAACAATGCGAGTGGTCTTAGTCATAGATAGTAAGAGTGGTAGGAGAAAGTGGCGTAGTGCCGAAAGCATAAGCGTTGTTGCTCACCGCCCGCCAAAGAGACGATATGGGAGACTGGGGCAACGCCAAAACTTTCCTGTTTCGATCCATGTAGCGCACAGACAAATCACGCTACATAATATCTACACATATAATTGGCAAGCCACATCAATTGGTTATTAACAACAGGGTTAACATTTGAAAAATAAGAAACAATTAAGCTACTACAAAGCAAAATCTATGAAAGGGTACAATTTCGGTTTTGCACCAAAATTGCTGGTAATTACGAATGATTCAAAGTCGCTTTTCTCTTACTTATAACTTAAAGTTGATGAGATTTAAGCATATATATTGAAGTTTTCACGGATTAAACTCCCATTGTAAGCAGTTGTAGACTATAATATTTTGCATAGGTACTTGCTAACGCAGCGATATTTAAAACCACACATTGTTACTTTGTATATACCTGCGTGAACCTGTAGGGTTCACTGAACAAAAATTGTACCTGGGTCATCAAGAACGGCCTATGATAACATGATCCATAAGGAATTGGGCTGCTATCATGCGTATCCTCGGAATAAGAAGCATTTTAATATTTCCCATTTACTTATAATGGGGAGGTAACAAAATTGACTCGACCCTTGGTCACAGATATAAAAAAACGAGATAAACGAATTGTAGGACTCAGGGGCGCAGCCAGACCTTTTGCAAGGGAGGGGCACGGCATCCCCAGAGGGCCCCCTCAGCCAAAGCCCCCCCCCCCCCCCCCCCCAAAAAAAAAACGCGAAATGTTATCTCCTCGGATTTATACCTCTATATTTTGCAGGGGTCCTAAATTATCGAGGGAAAAAACGTCAGACAGACATACGTTGAACAGACCCCATGCGTAGATTGACTGATTAGTGCGTAGTCTGATACAAAATAATGTGCGGCAACTGACTCCCTTTGGCACCATGTGAAGTATTAACACGCGCACCGACATGGGGTGCGGATATCCGCCCATCAGAGGTTTTCGTAAATATTGGGAAAACGGCGGTGTGTAGCGCCACCAAACTTAGCATAGCTCTTTGGGCATCAATTATCCACATTTTGTGTAATGTTGTATCTCGAGTCATCTCAGGTCAGGTCAACAGGTCCTGTTAAGTGAACCCACCTCCAAGCAAGTTTTTGAAAGTTAAGTGACCCCACTTCCAAGCAAGTTTTTGAAAGTCGTGCCAAAGCCACAGTGATTGACCGAGCGGTTTCAAACTCACAGGACTTAATAAGGTCATAAGTACCTACAATTAGTTTCTCTTGGATTTATAATATCGGTGACCTAAGGTAAGATCCAGGGGCGCAGACAGACCTTCGTCAAGGGGTGAGGCACAGCATCCCGATGGACCCCCTCGATCAACCCCCCTCCAAAAAAATGGCGCAAAATGGTATATCCTCGGATTTGGGCCACAATATTTTGCCGGGCCCCCAAATAGTCGCAACAAAATACGTCGGACAGGCCCATGTCAAACAGAACCTATGCGTAGATTGACTGATAAGTTCTTAGTCTGATCCCCCAAAAATGCGGCAACCATGATGTGTTGGCATGATGTGTTGATCCCTGTTGGCACCATGATGTGAACTATTAACACGCGCACCGACTTGGGGGGCGGATATCCGTCCCCTGAGGTTTTCGTAAATATTGTTAAACGTCGACACGCAGCACCGCCAAACTTGGCGTAACTCTTTGGGGAACAATCACCCAAACTGTGTGCCATTTTTTATCTCGAGTCATCTCAGGTCAGGTCAACAAGTCAAGTTAAGTGATCCCACCTCCAAGCAAGTTTTTGAAAGTTTGTGGTCGTGCCAAAGTGATCGACCGAGCGGTTTGAAACTCACAGGATTTATTTAGGCCATAGCCCATAAGTACCTACAATTCGTATATCTCGAATTTGTAATATCGGTGACCGAAGGTCAATTCGATTTGATAAACTTCCATTATAAGTAAATGGAGAAAATAAAAACACGTAGAAATTCACAGAAAACACTTAAATTTGACCAGTTTCCACCAGGTGCCTACACCATTCTTGTGCCAAATGCAAAGATCCAAATCACATTTTTTGTATGTGACCTCCACGAGGTCAACTCAGGTGACGCAAGAGGTTATGTGTTTTTGTATGCAATAACTCTGCCAAATGAAGGTAGAGTAATGGAGTTATCAACAATATGCTTCGCTCGTCGAGACACGTTGATTGATGTAAAATTTGAACTTGATCTGCCTTGACCTGAGCACAGGACAGGTCAATTTTCGAATATGTCCTAACTAGGTCATGATCATCCGATATACCATTCGATGTGTCTCGACAGATAATCACAATGGTGAAAACTGTAAGTATCACTCTATCATGTGTGTCTCAAAAGTTATTCCCTAAAAACAATTCCGCTATTTTGAGAATGTTTCACGCTCGATGGCCTTCCCTGAGCTAGCTATTGACCCGAGATCAAATCTGATGAAGCCTGAGTGACAACGAATTAAATTATCTTTCGCATTGGCGGATCCAGCCTCTCTCCGTGGGGCATCTTTTTGTCCCCATTTTTCCCCGCATATTTGAGCCGGTCGCCTTACTTTGGTATTCGAGCTAAGAAATTCACTTTTCTAATTCACAACAACAAAAAAAATGTTTTTTTTCCGAAAAAAAAGTTTTTCCTATTTTGGACGGTCAAAAACACAAAATTTCGAATATTCGAGATAGCCATTTTGAAGAAAATGTCATTTATTTTCTTTTGACGTTTTATTTGCAATTTGCTTCAAAACTCTATTTTCTACGATTGTTCAAACATTTATCGTTTTTCCGCCAAAAATGGCATGCCATGGGCATGGCGTCATTAAAACGTCACTATTTCCCACAATACTGCATCAATTTAATTGGACTTTGGGTGAGAAGGCGTAGAATTGATGCAGACAAATTTACTAAAGTTTGACGTTGATATCTATCATAGTTTTGAAATTATTGAGAAAATCCGGGAGGGGCTGATTCTGCCCCCCCTCCCCAGCGGGGTGCGGGTTAACCCGCGAGTTACTGGGGGGGCTATTTTTTGCCCCCCCTCCCTCCCGTTATTTTGCAATAACTCCTATACAAACCCCGGTATCGTCACCGAACTTGCAGTACCTTCTCCCACATCAATTCGACACATGTTGGCAAAAGGAAGAATATGAGGCTATGATAGGTCAACCGAGAATGACGTCAGAGTGACGTCATGTTCTTCCGTTTTTGTTGCAAAATAATGGTTTGCGGAAAACGCTGTCAAAGGTACGATATTTGAGATGAACTAAATTGTTTTAAATCAAATTACTGACAATAGACCGGGCTATCAAACTGCTATCTCGGATTTTTGAGATTTTGTGAACTTCAAAATTTTGAGAAATCCAAATACATTTTTTTTTTTAACAAAATTTTCAACAACAAAAATCAGAGTTATCCAAAAACCGGAATATATGTGATCGAGACGTATGCGGTGAATATGTGTACCAAATTTCAAGTCGATATCTTTAAAAATGACCGAGTTATGACCTTTAAATGACAAAAATCGGCCACTTCTCACAGCATTACTATGCGTTTTTTGCGTGCGCTAAAATGCGTTTTTTTCAAATTAAAAACGCATTTCCATTTTTGCTTTTTACTTCTATTTATATGGAACAAACAATGTTCTAAGGTCATTTTTCGCGTTCTAGACGAAAAACAAACCCATAAACATGTGATACAACGCCTAACGACCGTAATCTGCAGTTTGACCTCGTGACCTCGGATGACCTTGACCTGACCCAAGGTTATAAACGGCTTAGAAAGGTACTTAGAAGTGTCAGACACACGAATCATACCGATTTATCGACAGCTTATGCGTTTAATATCGCAATTTTGCGCGACAATTCCATCCATCGAGATCTTTTGACACGGTCAAACATTTTGTACTTGACCTGACCTGTGACGTCATCAGTGATCCCGAGGTCAACAATATTATGTTTTCCTCGATAAATTTCCCAGGGCTATCGAATGCCGTTTGAATTTCTACATTCGGTCCAGTAGTTCCGGAGATCAAAGGGGGGGGCTAAAAATAGCCCCCCCCCCCCCCCCAGTAAGTCGCGTTATGAAATATACCCCAGTAACTCGCGGGTTAAGTGCACCGGGGGTGCTTGAATTGCATCAGGTGCGCTGTTTTGTTTATCATTGAAAGAAAGGGATACATACAAACTTCAAAATCAATCACTCGAGAGAAGAAAAAAAAATCCGTTTTCATGACGTTTTCTTCTAACATCATTGTTTTTCACGTTCAGTGCAGGGAACGGTGGGGGGGGGCATACTTGTATTGAATGCCACTCTAAGATTCCTGTGGAAGGGGGGGGGGTATTTATTCCTGATGCTCCCTGGATCCGCCAGTACCAGCAATAACCGCCAATGAGAGCCTCTGCCAGACACTTACCTAATGGAATTCATTTTCCCATTTTCCAAATTCGTATAAGTAATTGCGAAAGTTGTGTCATGCCGCGAAGCGGCGCAACATTCTCCGGTTGGGGCTGCTTGAATGGCATCAGGTGCGCTGTTTTCTCTATCATTCGGACATACAAACTTCAAATTCAATCGCTCGAGAGAAAAAATACTTCCGTTTTCATGAAGTTTTCTCATAGGATCATTGTTCTTCACGTTCAGTGCAGGGAACGCGCGGGGAGGGGGGCATACTTGTATTGAATGCCCCTCTCAAATTCCTGTGGAGGGGGGGGGGGGCATTTGTCGCTGATGCCCATTGGACCCGCCAGTGCCAGCAATTATCGCCAAGGAGAGCCTCTGCCAGACACTTAATGGAATTCATTTTCCCATTTTCCAAATTTTTATAAGCTATTGCGAAAGTTGTGTCATGCAGCGTAGCGGCGCGAAATTTTCCGTTTTTTACTGTGGATAGCTGGAATTTGACTGCTGCAAATACGATTTTACGATAAATTGGGAACGCGCGGGGGGCATACTTGTATTGAATGCCCCCCTCTCCCAGATTTATATGGGGGGGGGGATTTGCCCCTGATGCCCCCCCCCCCCTGGATCCGCCAGTAATCTTTCGGACGTTTTTTTTTCTCGCGCGTCGCTACCTCTTTTTGTTCCGAGATATAGCGCTTGCGCTTTCTTTCTGGAGCCTGTTTCCCTCGACTTACTTCATTCTACCCTCTTTTCTATGAAAAATTATGGAGCCTGTGGTTCTGACGGCATGATCCGGGTTTTGAAACTTTGTTTTGACGTCATCGGCCATGTCTTCCTTCATATCATCAACACCTGTCTCACAACCTGTGAATTTCCCGCGTCCTGGAAACACTCTATCGTACATCCTATTCACAAATCCGGGAGCCTCTCCGAAATTTCAAACTTCCGTCCCATCTCCATCGTCCCCGCCTTCCCAAAGCTAGTAGAGAAAGTTGTGCAGCGGCAACTGTACACTTATATGTCTAACAATCATCTTTTTTCCTCTTCCCAGCACGGTTTTCGCTCAAATCACTCCACCGAAACCGCGCTTCTTACCGTATCCGATAATATCCTTTCCGCCACCGACCGCCAGGGCATCACCCTCCTCTGTCTCATTGATCTGTCCAAATGCTTTGACGTGATCGACCACACAAAGCTCCTTTCCAAACTGCAAGCCTATTCTATCGATCCTACCTGGTTTTCCTCTTACCTCACTGGCCACACTCAATCTGTTTGTACAGCTGACGGGCGTGGAAACCGTCACCTTTCCCGATCCCTACCCAATCCTATCGGTGTCTTCCAAGGATCCTCACTTGGCCCGCTCCTATTCCAGATTTTCGCCAACGATCTTTCCCTTTCACACCACAGGCGCACGTGGTGCAGTACGCTGACGATACCCAAATTCTGGTCTCAGGCAAAAAAGGATCCCTCCCTCAGCTCATTGCTACCATGGAACAGGCTTTATCATCTCTCGATGCCTGGTTCCATTCCCATGGTTTGAAGGTAAATACCGGGAAAACAGAACTCATGGTCTGTGGTTCCCGTCAAATTTGTCGCGGCATGGCCCCGACCACTATTCGGTTCCGCGAGGACATAGTGCGTGAGAGCCCCACAGTGAGGAACCTTGGCGTACTGTTCGACAAGAACCTCTCGTGGGACTCACACGTATCTGCCCTCGTCAAAAAATGTAACGGTATCCTCATCGGCCTGACCCACGTGCGTCATCAGATCCCTTCGTCACTTCTTCCTATCATAGTCGACGCCCTTGTCATCTCGCACGTCTGCTACTGTTTGACGGTGTTCGGCAACGGCTCAAAGAAAAACATGCAGCGCCTCCAAAAGATCCTCAATTTTGGCTTGCGCGCTGTCTCTGGCTGGCGTAAATTTGATCACATATCGGACGTGCGAGATGAACTGGGCTGGCTCACCGTCCGGCAGCTGTACGAACTTCAATCCCTCAATCTTCTTCACAAAATTCGCACCACCGGGGAACCACAGGCTCTCGCTTCCCGGCTTTCGACAAATTCTGAGTTTCGATCTAGAAGCACACGCCAGGACGCTGATTTGACCCTCCCGCGCGTGAGAACCGAAGCCGGTAAGAGACGCTTTTTATACAGTGTAGCGCAGCGCTACAACGCGTTGCCGCCGGACCTGCGTGAGGCGTCTTTACCATCTTTTAAACGTCAGTTCGGTGATCTTTTACATGGTGTATGATGGGTGTCGTGTATGTTTATGTCGGTCGCTGTGTGAATGTGTGTATGATCATGGAGTGTATTTTAGTGTTTGTATGCATGTTGCTAAGTGTCGTTTTTAACATGTCTCTACCTTTTAACCATGACGCGACACTCAGAATAGCCGTTTTATGCATCGGAGAGTGTTTTTACTGTCAATACATACATACATACATACATAGACGGGTTTTGGTAAGGACACCCATGTATGGCCTAAATTTGACCTTTGTTGACCTCTGGTGACCTCAATGGCCTAAATGACCTGACCTAAAATAATGACTTAGTACTGTCATTGCTTCGAGCTATCTAACCGGTTTCTGTTTGTCGCTATACGTTGCATGACTTTTTCAATCTTGTAGGGGCGGGTATCCACCCCCCCCCCCCCCCCGTCGGTTCGAACTTGGTGCGAACCCCGTCTGTGCGTGGGTTAACCATTTTATATGCACGCACAAGGCACCTTGAAGGTCCCAGCAGCAACACAATCAATAAGAGGCAACGCGGAACGTCTGGCCCTCAACATTTTACGTTGTCCCGATTGCTCACGTTTGTGACATATTACAATAGCAACGTATAAAACTTCCGTTGAAAATGTTAAGCGTTCACGGGATTTTCAAGTAGCTTGTCTTAGTATATGGCCACTGGCAGATCCAGCAGGGGGGGGGGGGGGGTGTGTGGAGCTAACATGCCTCAAACCGCCCAAATTCGCCCAAAATTTGGCATATTTTCTGACTTAAAAAGACGCGCCCCGCTGGGGTATTCGGTCGAACACGCTGGGGGCGGGGGACAGATTCTGCCCCTTTGTTATATTCCGAACCAACAACCGCAGCGAGACGCGCAAGGCCGTAAGCGAAAGCTCTCAATGAGCCGAATCAAAGTGTACGAGACATTTTCAAAATAACGTCACATCTCAGGACACGGCCAGGTCAAAAGTCAAAATTAAGGTATTTAGTTTTGGGGCCATACTTTCCATCCAAAGCCTTAGATTGAGACTATTATCGCACAAAGTACTCTCAAAGATATAATGCATCTCCCGCATTAGGAAAAAGTGAAATTGTAAGCAAAGGTCAAGGTCAGGTCAGGTCACAAAAAGTCACTTTTGGCAAGAAGTCTACGAAGGTTACTTTACACGTAGAATTTGATAGTAGCAGCCATTTTCACAACCTGACACTATATATGGTTAGGTCAGGTCACATCAAGTCAAAATTTGAAATTTATTTATCTAAATCAAAAAGGCATGTCTCTAGACCAGTTTTGTCTCAGAAAAACAGTGGTGGCATTTATTTGTATGTATCTGGTCAATAAAAGCCAAAATAACGTAACTTAAAAAAATGACGTCATGAGTTATTTACGATATTGCTTTGAAATTTGGTTTGGGTATCGTCCATACCTGGTTCACTCAGATATATTCCGTTTTTCATATCTTCAAGAAAGAAAACAAATGTGAAAAGTTTTCTGGAAAATTTTATATTTTTATTTTTAGGAGTCAAAAACCCATACTTTCGAAAATCTGAGATAATAGTTTTGAAGAGAATGCCATTTCCTTTCTTTTGATGTTTTTCATTTACAATCTGCTTCAAAACTCGATTTTCTACGATTTGTCAAACATTTATCGTTTTTCGACCAAAAATGGCGTTACACGACGTCATTAAAACGTCACGATCTCCAAAAGTCCTACATCAATTTAATTGAACTTTTGTGAAAAGACGTAGAATTAATGCAGCATAAGGTACTGTAAGTTGTACGTCGATACCTATCATAGGAGTTGGGCTGAGGGGCCGAGTCCTTCTCCCATTGGGCCGAGGGGCCCATCGGGCCCCTCGACCCAATGGGGGGGGGCACGTGCCCCCTGTGCCTCACCCCTGGCTTCGCCCCTGGTAGGACAGATTGACAGGGCAATCTACAGATCGGCAGGGCCCTATAAAGGACGACAGAGGGCCCTCTACAACCGGTAGGCAGGGGCGGAACTTTATATCTCTTTGGGAGGCTTTAAATCGCCTTTGGCTTGATATACCCCTCCCCCAATGCTGAGCTTAGACCCCCACCCCCACCCCAATGGTGCTACTCCCCACAATGTTTTCAAAATGTGTGCCCTTCCCAAATGTCATGGACTACTCGTACAGATTGCTCTGTTTTGAATTTTGCGTAATTCATTACCTCAAAATGTGATTCCGTCTTAGGAGTATTCCATCTTAGAAGTATACGAGCATTGTGATTCCATCTGCAACTGCTATTCGATTATGATATAATGGATAAGTTGGTAGCAAGGATTGTCTTCTGCTAACAAGTCCGTTTATATTGCAAGGTTGAATGTTCAAGTTCAGGTTAGCGAATATCGGAGGCGGAGCATGAACGTAGTCAGTCGGTGTCGGAGAACGGTGTCGGAGTCAGTCTGAGTTACCAATGTTTCCCGCAGTTTCTAGTTTGACACCTAAAGGAAGTGACTGTTTTCACCGCACCATTTCTACATTTACTGATGGATCCCTTGTTTTCAGATTGAATCGTGTCCCCCAGAATTCGAAGCATGCGGCAAGTTCTGCTATGGACCGACTCCACCCACGACAGTAAACTTTGATAATGCTTTTTTCGTTATTTGCCCTACGAGCATCGCAAGAAGTGTACTCGCTCCCACTACTCTGCAAGAGATCCAGTGCATTGTGGACATCGCCAACACGACAGAAGACATCGCGACAGCTTTTAGACGCGATGATACAAGACCTATTTATTTTAATGTTTACAATGGCGCTCTTATCCCTGACAGCCTCTGGGGTCCAGGTCAGCCTGATGAAAATAATGTATGCGTGGCGATTGACAGCCAGACCGGGATGCTAGTGACTAGAGACTGCTCTTCTCAGGCTGCCGTCCTCTGCCAGTCAGAACCTTCAGTGTAGAATAGTGTGACCCCTGCCACGATACAAACCAGACCAGACCAGTCCTCTGCCAGACATACCAGTCTGTTAGAGTAGTGTGACCCCTGCTAAGATACAGACCAGACCAGACCAGTCCTCTGCCAGACATACCCGTCTGTTAGAGTATTGTGACACATGTTGAACGCCTTGCTTCGATACCTGCCTAGCCACCTGCTTTACAGCTTGCTGTGTTATCTTGATGTGACGGGAATTGTGTGGCATTATTGGAGGAAACGAGTTGACAAAAATGACCATCGGTGTTGGTCCACATATTAGTCTTCCTGTTCTGCACATGATGTTTTGTGTTTTATGATTTGGTAAATTAGTCCTAACACGGTGTTTGTGAGAATTGTTTTTGAGTTGCCAGGACACAATTCTTGAAAGAGAACATCAAGCATTTTTTGGTGTATATTTTCAAAATTATATTGGATTAGTGATTTAGCAGTGACATAATTGCCAAAATGTACTAATTTTCTGCAATGTCGTACTTGTCTGGAAATACATGGATCAAAATTCAGAAATGTGATTATCTCATTATAACAATAGTTTGCAACACTGTCCAGCCAAATAAGTCAGCCAATGCAGCAGATAATCAGTTGTTACGTTTGTGATACAGACTTGTATGGTAAGCGTTTCTGATGTTGACTTGGAGCCAGTGGCGACATTAGTATCACCATGACAACATACACACTGCCTATAAACCTGACTTTAGAGCCTAGCATTCACACAGAAAATTTATTGCGGTCGCGAAAGCCTGAAAAACATACTGAGATTCATCGCATCGACATATTGCGGGACGGTATTTCCACAAAAAGGTAGCTCTAAAAACAAATCTGGTCGTCCATCTCAGTATAGCGGAAAGAGAGTCGGTGTGAGCCTGTAAATCAGAGAGTCGGTGTGACGGCAGTCTGGTTATATCTGCTGCTGCCTGCAGTTCACTGGCACTACCCAGTCCCCGGTTACCGCGTGCGCTGCGGTCGGTAACACTCAGCCGTACACTGCGGTCGGTAACACTCAGCCGTACACTGCGGTCGGTAACACTCAGCCGTACACTGCGGTCGGTAACACTCAGCCGTACGCTGTGGCCGGTAACACTCAGCCGTACACTGCGGTCGGTAACACTCCGCCGTACACTGCGGCCGGTAACACTCAGCCGTACACTGCGGTCGGTAACACTCAGTCGTACACTGCGGTCGGCAACACTCAGCCGCACACTGCGGCCGGTAACACTCAGCCGTACACTTTGGTCGGTAACACTCAGCCATACACTGCGGTCGGTAACAATCAGCCGTACACTGCCGTCGGTAACACTCAGCTGTACACTGCGGTCGGTAACACTCAGCCGGGCGCCACAGGGCGGACATTGAGCTGCGTTGTTCTGAGACTGCGCTCCTGAAGCGGTAGACTGCACCGCAGTACGAGGCTGCGTTGTTCTGAAACTGCACTCCTGAAGCGGTAGACTGCACCGCAGTACGAGGCTGCGTTGTTCTGAGACTGCGCTCCTGAAGCGGTAGACTGCACCGCAGTACGAGGCTGCGTTGTTCTGAAACTGCACTCCTGAAGCGGTAGACTGCACCGCAGTACGAGGCTGCGTTGTTCTGAGACTGAGCTCCTGAAGCGGTAGACTGCACCGCAGTACGAGGCTGCGTTGTTCTGAAACTGCGCTCCTGAAGCGGTATACTGCACCGCAGTACGAGGCTGCGTTGTTCTGAGACTGCGCTCCTGAAGCGGCAGACTGCACCGCAGTACGAGGCTACGTTGTTCTGAGACTGCGCTCCTGAAGCGGTAGACTGCACCGCAGTACGAGGCTGCGTTGTTCTAAGACTGCGCTCCTGAAGCGGTAGACTGCACCGCAGTACGAGGCTGCGTTGTTCTGAGACTGCGCTCCTGAAGCGGTAGACTGCACCGCAGTACGAGGCTGCGTTGTTCTAAGACTGCGCTCCTGAAGCGGTAGACTGCACCGCAGTACGAGGCTGCGTTGTTCTGAGACTGCGCTCTTGAAGCGGTAGACTGCACCGCAGTACGTGGCTGCGCAGCGGCACAGCCTAGCACAGCTCTGTTCTGGTCTTCCGTCGCTCGAACCAACTCAAGCAATAGACTAGGCAGATACATTAGGCAATACCAGTGGCCTTCTCCATAGGCAATATGAGTGTTGTTGTCGATCAACAATGCGAGTGGTCTTAGTCATAGATAGTAAGAGTGGTAGGAGAAAGTGGCGTAGTGCCGAAAGCATAAGCGTTGTTGCTCACCGCCCGCCAAAGAGACGATATGGGAGACTGGGGCAACGCTAAAACTTTCCTGTTTGGATCCTTGTAGCGCACAGACAATTCACGCTACATAATATCTACACATATAATTGGCAAGCCACATCAATTGGCTATTAACAACAGGGTTAACATTTGAGCAATAAGAAATAATTAAGCTACTACAAAGCAAAATCTATGAAAGGGTACAATTTCGGTTTGCCCCAAAATTGCGGGTAATTACGAATGATTCAATGTCGCTTTTCTCTTACTTAGAACTTAAAGTTGATGAGATTTAAGCATATCTATTGAAGTGTTCACGGATTAAACTCCCATTGTAAGCAGTTGCAGACTAGACTATTTTGAATAGGTACTTGCAAATGCAGCGATATTTAAAACCACACATTGTAACTTTGTATATATCTGCGTGAACCTGTAGGGTTCACTGAACAAAAATTGCACCTGGGTCATCAAGAATGGCCTATGATAACATGATACATAAGGAATTGGGCTGATATCATGCGTATCCTCGGAATAGGAAGCATTTGAATATTTCCCTATTTACTTATAATGGGGAGGTCACAAATGTAACGGGGTACATCTTCTCAGCATGTTCCAATGCACCTGGCCTGACTCTTCTGATAAAGCATTCCGAGCCGCCCGGCAGCAGACGCCTCTCTTCGCATCCAACCCAGACATGCTAAAACTCGGGTCAGAAGCCCGAGACTGCAAGTCTAGTACCTACAGTCATCACAGCCATCGACAGAACAGCTGAGTAAGGGAGAAGACGGCGGGGAGCAACGCCGGCCGGGTGTACGCTCCTCAGGTACACCCATTACGGTACCAGTCCCATTTCCGTACCGGTCCCAGAACCGTCCCTACCGGCGCTGCCACATAACCCCCCCCCCCTCCCCTTCCCCTCTATGAGTCAGCACAGCCAGGGCGGCCCGCCCATAGGCAGAGGGACAGCTGTGTCGAGCTGTGGCGCGCCGACAAAGAGACGGTTTTCAAGTAAGGGAAGAATCGTTGTTGAGAAGAAATGCAGATGATAAACCGACACTATTGATGCAAAGTGACAGAAAATCGCAGTCAATTATTACGGAACAAATGACATGTACCATATACGCAGAGTAAGACTTAAAATCAGAAGTATTGTCTAAAAAGAAGAATTGAAATTATCACAAGGGCGAATAGCTAATTGCAACTCCAAGCAATGATACCAAAGTAAGCATGTTAAGAGTTTCGTTAAGCTGAAGAAGGCGAACATTTAATGCTGGGAAAAGAAAGGGATGAACAAGAAAGTCATCTAAAAACGATACTACGACGTAATAATTGGAAAACAATGACTGAAAGGACTACCTGGTCGATTATTGAAGAATACTATATTATCAGCAAGATTAATTATCAAGAAACCAAAATTATCTGGTGATATAAAAATGCCGTAGTTCTCTTATCAAACTTATATACAAATATTAGCACCAGACACCAGGCACATGGCAGTAACAAAGCAAAGGGCGTGGCCCTAGATAGCAAGCAAACAAGAAAATGGAAGAAATATGCACTACTTGAAGCAATTATATTATGAACAAAATTAAGTAAGAAGGGTAATTAAGAAGTTTGAAGAAGCTCTATAAACTAGAAATGCAAAATTGTCGACGGCAATAATCGGCCAATCAGAAGACGGGGGTGTGCCACACCCAGAGCAAGACACCGCCGGGTCGCAGTATAAAAAGAGGCAACGTCGCACAGAGGGAGCGGACGCACGAGCCGCGGAGTCGACGGCGGGACCTCAGCACGCGCGCTGCCCGCGGCGCGGCGGCGGCAGCCGTCCGCCGTGGCAGGGGTGACATCAGAGAGACGGCAGCTATACTCAGCCAGGCAGAGGGGACAGCTGACAGAAGAAGTTGACGGCAAGAACCAGAAGAAGGCATAGGCGACAGCGGCAGATCACGTCAGAAGTAAGTCACGGAGCTGCTCATCCTTTCTGATCCTACCCGAAATTCTGCCCAGGCCCGACTACTACAAAATGTAAACAATAGTTTAATGAGAGTTGAGAGTTAGCGAGAGTTTAATGATTAAGTACGTTTCCGCTTCAGTAAATTTAACGTTAGGTATCATAGTTTTGAACGATTTCGAATCACGGAATGGTATCTTTCGCTGAACGGTTAAAACGCCAGGTAACCCAACTATCGAACAAAGTATTAGTGAGGTTGGGTAGAGACTCGTCATTCTAGCTTGGCAGATAAGGATAACTAATGTAAGGACCATATCACTGAGACGGCATCGATTGGTTCTAAAGTATCGGTTCATTCTGTCGATTAGAGGTGTGCTCTATGTTGAGGGGGACAACACAAATCGGAGACTGGTAAGTTACCGCCCAGGGATTGTCTGTCTAAGATTACGTATGTATAATCGGCTATGCGCTATTAGCTATTGGTCCAGCATCGCTTCCCACCGACGATTGTTTAAGGACGGTGTATGAGAAATTCGATTAATTAGCTGTCACTACGACCTCGTTTCTGTTGCGGATAAACTCGTGCCGCTGATCCGGAGTGTTTAACGTTAAATCCCTGTCCATATTACCGTATTTGGAAGAATCGATCAAACCATAACTAGTTCAGCCCGTAGAAGGTTCTAAGGGCGCAGCAACCTGCAACAGACGTATACTTGCGGGTCAGTGGATGATAAGTATAACAGTCAAATTAACTTTCCTAATATTGTGCGTCTCCTAGCCGTCTGCTAAAAATACACTTCCTTCAGCCAGCAGCTCGCGATTTACGACATTACAGCCGACGCCGTCCCTATGTTAACGTCATGGTACAACTGTAAAGTTAGAGGTCCTGTATATTGACAGTCCAAGTGGTAACTTAAGCCTTATTATTAGCCAACTATAAACAGCGTTACATTATTTGAATCTATTCTGACGATGGTGCTCTGCCGATTATATTGAAGTTTAAAAGTGATCTTTCGGAGATTTCTAGCTGATGCTTATTGAAATGTATCATTTGTGATATATGCACGTTATCTCTGGTTGCGATTATGTTTGTACAACGTTTCCCATGTAGGAAATTACCTAAGGGTCATCAAATTTCCGTCACCGATAGAGAACTGGTAAAGCGGTTAGTACTCAGTCATAGTTGGAGAAACGTCGTTGATATTGATTTCGTAATAGGATAGCTAGAGGGACACTATCCTTCCCCCAGCAACTAGATGATTCTGAATGAGGATAGACCGTTTATAATTATCGAGTAACGTGTGGCGGCAGATAACAGTAAATACAGGCTCCAGCAGAGCGAAGTAAGATAAATGTACTATGGCTGATAATACTCACAGTCAAGTCAGGGCCGGGCAGATATTAAATAGTATTGGAGCTTGGAGAAGAGGCATGACGGCTTGTATGCCCGATCCCTGTATCGAAAATCTATCAGCGTGGCGAAACATGTAAATGAAAGTGCTCGTGGAAAATTATGCCCAGACCGAGTGATATCGGCTGGCCGCATATCACAGGGAGGTTTCAAGTAGTTAAGTCCGAGATTGCGGGTGCCAAATGCCCCGAGGATTATAGGTTGGCGCAGAGACAGGAGGGCGAGGGAGGAAGGATGCGAGGGAGGAGGAGGAGGCCGGACGTGCCTCATAAGTCACTCTATGCTAGACGGGAAGATCTCTAGAGATTCTCGGGCGCCCGCAGTCGGTATATAGGCAAGAACATCCGTGTAGCCCGCCGTCGATGCCGGTCGATGTTAACTCAGAAAGTTGGTCCGGCGGAGCCTCAGGTTTGTGGGCCTGGATAGAGGTCATATGTCCGGCGGAGCCACATGTGGGTGGGCCCGGATAGAGGACCCAGGTCCAGTGCAGCCCCAGGTTGGAGGGACCGGACAGCAGGTATCGGGGCCTCTCCCGGACAGAGAGGATAAGACGGGCAATGCAGCGTAGTCGGTGTTTCATCTAAGTCCTATGGATAAACTAGCTCCCTTTTAAGGAGCGCCTGCTAGCCGTGGTCGGCGCGGTCATAATGAGCGTGCTGTACTCTGTACTCTGACCCACCTGGTGCAATATTTCCTTGGGTTTAAAAATCGTAATTTTATAAGTCTGTTGCGTTTTTGAATTCGGGGGGGGGGGGTCGCGATGGTAGTACCGGTGGCGATGGTATAGATGGTATAATTTGCAAGGACCGGGCTCTGTTGTAACCGGGGCCTCGTCCTGACCGGGCCCCATATCACGCCTTCGCCAGCACCGGGGCTGCCTCGATCGGACCTGACCAAGACCGGGCCCCTACGAGAAAGGGGCCCGTATCAATAATATGCAAGGACCGGGCTCTGTTGTAACCGGGGCCTCGTCCTGACCGGGCCCCATATCACGCCTTCGCCAGCACCGAACCCCTGCCTCGATCGGTCCTGACCTAGACCGGGCCCCTACCAGTAACGGACCCGTATCAAGAATATGCATGGACCGGGCCCTCGTCCTGACCGGGCCCCATATCACGCCTTTGCCAGCACCGAGCCCCTGCCTCGATCGGACCTAACCAAGACCGGACCCCTACCAAAAATGGGCCGGTATCAAGAAAATGCAAGGACCGGGGCCCTGTTGTGATCGGACCTTCGTTTTGACCGGGCTCCATATCACGTCTTTGCCAGCACCGGACCCCTGCTTCGATCGGGCCTGATCAAGACCGGGACCATACCAGGAACGGGCCCGTGTCACCAGAACGTGACCGTATCAATAATTTACAAGGACCGGACCCTGTTGTGACGGCCGACGGTGCCCTCGTCCTGACCGGGCCCCATATCACGCCTTTGCTAGCACCGGGCCCTGCCTCGATCGGGCCTGACCAAGACCGGGTCCCTACCAGGAACGGGCCCGTATGAATAATTTGCAAGGACCGGGCCTTGTTGTGACCGGTCCCTCGCCCTGACCAAGCCCCATATCCATAGGCGTAACCACCTTCCGAAAGTAGGTGGGGACAGAGGCACTTTGCAGTCGATTCTTTCCATGCAACGCCCATATGCGTAATGTTTAAATCCGAAAATGTTGCTGGGGACTGATCCCCAGTGACCCCAGTGGTGGTTACGCCCCTGCCCATATCACGCCTCTGCCAGCACCGGGGCCCTGTCTTGATCGGGCCCCTACCATGAACGGGCCCGTATCAAATAATTTGCAAGGAGCGGGCCCTGTTGTGACCGGGCCCTCGTCCTGACCGGGCCCCATATCACGCCTTTGCCACCACCGGACCCCTGCCTCGATCGGACCTGACCAAGACCGGGCCCCTACCAGAAAGGGGCCGTATCAAGAATATGCAAGGACCGGACCCTGTTGTGACCGGGGCCTCGTCCTGACCGGGCCCCATATCACGCCTTCGCCAGCACCGGACCCTGCCTCGATCAGGCCTGACCAAGACCGGGCACCTGCCATGTATGGGCCAGAATACGGGCCCTTTTGATGCGGGCCCCCTCATAAATTTCGGGGGGGGTCAGCTGACCCCTTTGACCCCCCTGCGTGCGCCACTGCGCCACCTTCCCAAACGTTGTCAAATGTACGCCGCTTGTGGTGCAAAATATGAAGTCATTGCTGCCGAACTGCACCGCATGCGCCGATGCCGATGACATTTGTTTATCGCAAAGTGCAAACAGTGCTCAATTTCCTAACAAGTTAAGCTTTAATATTTGGGTTGATGGCGTCATATTGAACTCTAGAGAGCTACACAGAAATCCTTTACGCTGCCAGAGTATGGCGCATTTATTTCGAGACAATTCTGGCGCTTTGAATACAAAACAAACCAATTACCAAACCATTTGAAACACGCAAATACCTCCAAGTCTAACCTTAAAACAAGTCGACTATCATCACCATTTGGTAAAGAGAGATGACGTCATCGGCTTTAGACCCCTATTCAAATACACGTGGGGCTTATTCGTTACAATTGTTAAGACCAAGCTCGAATTTATTTTGTATTATACCTATGTGGTTGTTTTAACTGCTACCCTACTTAATTTCAATGCAAATCCAACAACATAGCTATCTCAACTCAAAACGAATATTAAGGTGGGAGTGTCCCTTTAACGTCTCTGTGCTGCGCGTCTCCGTGGATACTGGATAGTAAGACGGATTCGGTGCTAACATTCCGCGTTGCGCTGCAACCTCGTGTGCAGTGTGACTCATGACGTGTTGAAGGAAGTGTCGACCTTGGCAGATTCGAGCGAATGCTATACAATGACTAAACAGTACGCAGATGATGATTCTGCTATTAATTTGTCATAAAACCCGGGAAATGTGGAGATATTCATGAAATAAAATATCATACAACATGGCACGTCATTTTCAGAAGTACGTCACAAACGCGTCACACCTCCCGATTTGATTGTGAATCGAATTAGATAAGCAGTGCCGCTTTATGTGCGCCGCCGGTTTTATAATGCACACTGCAAGATACACACAACAGGTACGCCATCTGGTAGCACTTTCTTCTGTGACGTGACATGGATTCGATTTTTTTTTGTCTTGTCAGTGTAGTGCCCTGGCTCGGACCCACTCCTACGCCTATGATACGATCCGTAATCTCTTAACTTCGAAACCCGCGCCCAGATCGCATTCCTCGCCCTCACTGTCCGCAGCCCTCACCGTACGTCAGCACGCCACGATCTCTGTACCGGAAGCGGTTTATTTCAATAGAGGAGCACGCATAATCAGGTTTGTACTGAACACCTTGGACGGAAATCATTCATAATCGAGACCGGAACTAATATCACGACTTCCGTAGTTAGAGTATGGATTTTAAGTACCTCAGTAAAATCCATAACCTTCTAGGTCGCAACCGTAGTATACAAATAATAACTGAAGATGTAACTAACCACTTACATCCGGGAACTTTACTACACACTATCCCGATAGGCGACACATGTGGTTTGTTTGTCACTCTTTCTGGCGCGCTCTGTTCTGTTAACATTTGGAACAGTATCGGCAGTGATGGACACTACAGTCAGCGAACGGAAAAACGGTTATTTTCCTCAAGTCTTTCCTGAATAACAAATTCGCTTTAAAAGTAGGAACCAGAGACACTTTTTGGAAGTTTTAAGCATAAAGGAAGCAGATCAATCCCGAGGCCAATTATAACGCTACGTGACGTCACGGCTGCCCGTGAGGGCAATCCGTCATTCCCGGAAAACGCCTTCCGCTGCATTTGTTTGGTGAGTTGATTTGCACTGAATTTGTATTTGTTTGTTCTCGACAAGATTATCCCATTGCTGAGTAAGTGATCTTTGTTGCATGCTGTGTTATTTGTTAAGCATACTAAAAAAAATATATGTAAGCGTCATTTGTGACCTGAGTAGTGTATACAAGGGTAGTGTATTTCACATTCCAGATTCAATACCTGCTCATTCATAATTTGTATGAAATTAAGGCATACCAGGCATTCTATTGACATATGATCACACATATTTTGCATGCGGTTTTGTAAAAGCAGAATTGACATGTTTCAGAATCAGGCATGATATGATACTGGCAATATGTGGTCATTGTTACCTTTGCGCAACCAGGCTCAGCTGAGGTGCTGGAGGAAGAGCGCTGTGCCGAGCCAGGCTTGGCAGAGGGACAGTATACTCTGGATCAGATTCTCCTTTGCTATGGTAAACTGCAAACAGTCATGTCCCCTGCCGTAGAACAGTGCGAATGAATTTGGTACCAGTGTTAGTAGACCAATGTTCAAACTGTGATTTAGTTCAGTTTTCTGCTTTGGGATTGTTCAGTTAGCTAAAAACCTTTGACGATTTTGCATTGTCGAGGTGTGCGCTGCCTCACTCTCCAGCGCTCGCCAGCTCAACACACGAGCTTATGTATCTGTTCAACACTGCCAGTTCAGAAATTCAGTAAATCAGCGAACGCTTATAGCACAATTATGCGGCCTGTATAGTTGCAATTGTGATGCGCCATCGAGATTCGGCCGTACGAGACGGAGACTAATCTGAAGTAGGTCAGCTGCCAGCCTGGCCGGAAAAGTGGGTGATGGTTGTTTTTGGACACCCAAGTATGTCTAGCTTGTATCATTCAGTTTAATAAATATGGTCAAATGCTGTGCTTGTTTACGTTAAGAGCGATCCGTCGCCTGAAAACTGAATATGCTAATATGGAATATGCTAATATGTGTCATCCACGGCGCCGCACGAACAGTTAACTTGGTAAGCGTTGGTTTTATTTAATAAGCATATACAGTCTCGCGCAATGCGCAGGTACATGAGCTGGTCGAATAAAGCTGGCTATAACACCATATCGCATACGATAAGCATCAGGCGCGTAACCACCACTGGGGTCACTGGTGATCAGTCCCCAGTAACATTTTCAGATTTTAACATTACGCCTATGGGCGTTGCATGGAAAGAATCGACTTCAAAGTGCCTCCGTCCCCGCCTACTTTTGGAAGGTGGTTATGCCTATGATAAGCACAGTACCAAAATGCCAACAACACAACAGCCACAACAATAGATGTCGACATCAGGTCTGGGTCGGCCAGCAGGGGGCGCAGGAGTAGAATGAGGCTGTTGGGCTGTCCTTTTCGAGGTAGAAGACAGGCCTGCCGCTGCACCTGATGATGGGCCTGGTTCCGGGGAGAGTTGGGCACGCGATGGTTGAGAAGCTGAAAAATACGAGAAATCATGCCATGATTCCCTGTAACATACTATGATAACAGCATGGCGCAGTGTCCCACAATTTGTGCACATTTGTGCAACATCAGTTGAAAATGACCAAAAATGATCGTAAGTTCACTTGATGTAAGATAACCTTACAAACCAGTCTGCAAAACGTGGCAGGTTTCAACGAGATAACATCGGGCAGAGTTGGCACCGACACCGACCCCGGTCGCGACCCCCCCCCCCCTTACACTTTTGAAAACCAGGGGGGGGGGTGTTGACCCCCCACTTTTTATGGCGGACGACCGCCCCCCCCCCCCAACACACTTTTTATGGCGGAAGCTGATTCTAGTTTGCATGTAATTCCTATTAAAATCAAGATTGGAATATGACAAATACAGGGACTTAGGCAGGGGCTTAGCTTCTCCAGAAAAAGTTGGGAGGGGGGGGGGGGCTGAGCTGGGAAAATCGCTTAAAGTATCATCAAAATCCACCAAAATACAGATTTCTCCCCGCATTTGACCCACTTCCTCGTCCAAGTTGGGATGGCTGAAGCCAAGTTGGGGGGGGGGGGAGAGGGGGTTGAAGCCACCTCAACTGAACAGGATCCTACACCCCCGTGACGTGGAAATGGGCTCATTCAGTAATGGATGCAATTTCCTTCCTTTTCCCTTCGACACACCGCTGCTCCGAAAGGAAAACGAAGGCAATTTCATCCGTAACATGCAGGGGCGTCGCCGACGGGAGGGTCGGGGGACGGTCCCCCCCGACCCTCCACTCTCAGAAGGAGGAATGGTTGACCTCCCCCCCCCCATCCTCCCCCACACCACTTTTTGCGGGTGAAGTTAACCATTTATCGTAAAAATTGTCTTTGCAGCAGTCAAAGTTCAGCTATCCACAGTAAAAAAGTGGAAATTTCGCGCCGCTTCGCGGCATGACACAAGTTTCGCAATTGCTTATACAAATTTGGAAAATGGGAAAATAAATTCCACCAGGGCGCATTCCCTTCATAAAATATTAACTTTCAAGCGGGCTACATGTTTAGCTAGTCTGCCGAGTTCCAAAAAAGACGACGCGAACGCAAAGACGCGAACATCGGGACCCGGAAGCTGCTCCAGCGGTGCCCAACTTGCTGGACCGAAGAGCTAATAGTAGGAACCAGGCCAGGACCATCTCGCCAAGCCATCTCGCCCCAGGCTCCTCCAGGTCCACAGGGACCATTTATGCGCGGAAAAGTCGTTCTGCCCCTTGCGGCTTTCAAACCATTTGCACTTTTACTAGTTGTTTGTTACAGTTTGGTTCATATGTGTACAGTTATTATTATCATATGTACTATTGAGCGCTGACTGCCACCGGCCATCGTGATTTACTATCCGAGGCTAATGTATATGAAAAACTACATTCATTTTAATATTTTTCATCCTACCGAGATGTGTAACCAGGAAAAGGGGTTACCTGAGGCTTGGCTCCACTCACGGTCTGGTTCCAATATTACAATTTAGTTTTCCACGACCTAGAATTACAATTTTAACGCCGCGTCGCGGAGTCACATCGGCCATCGTCATAACGAAACCATCGTCATCGTATTCGGTTCCTCGTAACGCTTAATTGAATTTATAGCGTTTTTAGCTTCTTATCCTATACATGGCCCACCGCCTATATTTCTGGGTTTTATCAGGTAACCCCGTACAAAATCGCACCGCTTGACGGCGCTAAATAACAAGTGCCTACTATAACATGGCAATCCATATAACAAAATGCTGCAAAGACTTAATACACGCCAAAAACTGGGGTGCATTTTTTCGTCATTTCAGCCGACCTCCCCACACTCAAAAAAATTCGGCGACGCCACTGACTATGACTATGGCTTCGCTATGACGATGACTACCGATGTGACGCCCCGAAGCGGCGTGAAATTTTTATTTTAGGTCCTGGAAAACGAAATGTTAATATTGGAACCAGCCCGTGAGGTGAGGTGGCTTGGGGAGATGGCTTGGGGGCCTGTTTCCACTATTAGCTCTTCGGTCCAGCAAATTGTGCACCGCTGGAGCAGCTTCCGGGTGACGATCTCCTCGTCTTTGCGTTCTTGTCGTCTTTTTCGGAACTCTGCAAACTAGCTAAACAGTTTGCAGAGTAGCCTGCTTGCAACTTAAAAGTGAATATTGTATGAAGGGAATGGGCCCTGGGCCAGCAATTACCGCCAAGGAGAGCCTCTGACAGACACTTAATGCAATTATTTTCCCCATTTTCCAAATTTGTATAAGCAATTGCGAAACTTGTCAAGCCGCGAAGCGGCGCGAAATTTGCCAGTTTTTGACTTAGCTGGATTTTGACTGCACTGCAAAATTAATTTTTACGATAAATTGTAAATTTTTCCTGCAAAAAGTGTGTGTGGGGAAGGGTCGACCCTCCCAGCCTTCTAAAAGAGGGTGAGTTTGCCCAGACCCCCCCCCCCCCTCCCGTCGGCGACGCGCCTGGCTGACAAATATTGCAGAACATACTCTCCTGAGAGGAAAATTGTTAAATTGTTTTGTACTATCACCCCCCCCCCCTCACACCCCAATTAAAAACGCATCAGACATCAAATTACCATTTTTAAACCCAATACAACATTGCACCAGGTGGGTCAGAGACGTACATTACATTACCGCTCATTATGACCGCGCCGACCACGGCTAGCAGGCGCTCCAGCTATAGCAGGCGCTCCAGGCGACGGCTAGCAACCCCTGGGCCGGCTCGAGGGCCCCGTTCACAGACTTATTTTGTCATATTTATTACCATTATTTATCACCCTGGAATTTCGCACAGCGACTAAAAGCCGTAACTAATGGCCGTGTCGGGCCGGTTCGGGCCGGGTCAAATGTACATTTGTCTAGTAAGTTGACAAGAAACCTCACGGGCGCTTCGTGCCCGCTCGGTAATCACCAGAATCATCAGGAGCAATAGATTATTATGATTTAATATTTTTTGGAAATTCGGAAATTTTGCTATTTCAACACGTGATCTCAGGTCAAGTCACGTGATTTTATAATGTGGTCTTTTAAAATTAGGACTTTTTTCCGTGCCAGAATGGACATCGATACCTTACCTACTGATACCGATACCTAGCTTCGAAGTTTAAACAAAATTGTGATAGTTTTTTTCTTCTAAATATAATATTTCTATTTTTGTATTTGGAAAAAATAATTGTCTTTGGTAATAACTTCGCACGTAATTGTGCTATAGAGCTCAATTAAACGGCATTATGCTTAGGTATCTCGTCGACCTGCTTTCAATTATATACATCAGCCACGTGGTCGCTCTGTGACCTCAAGGTCACGTGACCAGAGGTCACCCGGTGCAGTCCACGTCAGATCGACCAAACCAAAACATCCTACTTCTCATATTTCGATTGAACTAGGTGTCGGGGGTTATATGGGCCTTGCATTCACGCTGTAAAATTGCAGCCCCATTCGTCGAACCGCCGTCCGCATTTTCAACCCGTCCGTATATATCGGGATATATCCTATAAATAATTCGAATGATATCAAACTATGTATCATCAGAATCGCCATGAAGCACAAATTAATGTAATGTAATCTTGTGTGAGAACTCGAATGGAAAAGTGTCGAAATTTTGGCATGTGACCTCAGGTCAGGCCACGTGATTTCGTTATGTTCTCATAAAATTCGTGATTTTTATTAGGTAGAATGGGAGGGTGCAGACCCTTTGAATTACGTGCCAACCTATTTCGCTCAGTGATCAAGTTCACATGACGGCATAATTAAATATTTCGCCGATAGAGGCGTCTGTGGGTTCTCAAGATATACATTTTTCTCCCCTCTACTTCCAGACCGAGAATGTTATAAAAAATAGCCACAGTGTCTTCCAGAGAAAAAAAAAACGTTCAATTGTGCGAAATAAAACGAAAAATTTCAAATTATCTATTGTATAATCAAGCCAGGTCGTTTGGGAAATCAGCCTCAGGGGACGTGACCTTGAGGTCATGGAGTGACCTGCGGGGGTCATGCTATGCATCATTGATTGCAGCTCGACGAGACAGATATAATGCCGTTGAGTTAAGCTCTCTAGCACAATAGTTATGTGCACAATTATTACCAAAGACCACGATCCCCCCCCCCCAAAAAAAAATATAGGAATAACCTATCTCCAATTTCTTACCACCGAAGGCCAATATATCGAAGTCGATTCTGGCAAGAAACAAATTCCTAATTTGAAATGGCCCCATGATAAAGTCACGTGATCTGACCAAGATCACTGTGGGGCATTCCACAGTAAGACAACCGGTGAGTGCCGTCTGACCATTTTTAATTTTCTTGAAAAGTTGTGCATTGGGGTGTCAAGGCCGGGGAATTAATTGGTGGTGACCAAAAAAATCCCCCAAAAACATTTTCCAAAATACGGCCTTCCGTATTTTCCCAAGTTCGCTGTGCAGGCCTAATTTTGACGACCAATAACTCTCGAGACAAAACAAAACGATTTTGAAAACTTTTTTGTTTGGATCAGGATTAGTCGAAGAACAATTTGATAATCACGGATTTTCTATAAAAAAAATGTCACGTGACCTCGTGACCTACTTTTTGCGCCGTGACCTTGACCTGTTGTAAGCTGAGATTAACATTTTCGTCTGATGACGATTTAAGCTTCATTGATGTACTTTGGTATAAAAAAGAATACAAAAGTGGGGTTTGACCTGTAAAACACACTTTTAGAGACTTCCACAGCAAGACAACATTTGTTTTCTTCAAATTTGCCGTCCGACCATTTGTAATTTTCTTGAAAAGTTGTGCAATGGGGTTTCAAGGGCGAAGAACTCATTGGTGGTAAACACAAATACAAAAATAAGGCCTTTCGAAAATTTCACAGGTTCACTGTGTAGGCCTAATTTTGACAAACTCCGAGACTAAAGAAGCTATTTCGATTTTTGCATTGCTTGGATCGGGATTAGTCAAAGAACAATTTGACAATCTCGGATTTTCTATTTTCATTGTCACGTGACCTCGTGACCTACATTTTGCGCCGTGACATTGACCTGATGGAAACTGAAATTACTTTTGTTTTCGTCTGTCGATTTTAGTTCCACTGATATGTCCTTTCGTATAACAAATATAAAAAAGTGGGGTTCGACCTGTACAAACTACTTGAGACTTAAAATGCACACAATATGCTGTTTGGGTGCGTTACGTTGTATTGGCCTGGCAGGTCATATGGCGACCTGATGTCGGTGTAACAGGCACCAACCGAGAGGTTTTGTCGTCAGGAGTCACTTTGGACTTTATTTCGAAAGCGTATGTCAAGTAGATGCGAAGTTATCGACGGACAGGTGCCCAAACAGCGTATTATGTCAGCATTGCAAGACTCAAAAATGATGTTCAAAGGTCGAACCCCACTTTTATTTATTTTGTATACGAAAGGACATCAGTGAAGCTCAAATCTTCATCAGACGGAAATGTTAATTTCAGCTTCCAACGGGTTCAGATCACGGCGCAAAAAGTAGGTCACGAAATCACGTGACAAAAACAAAACAAAATCGAAACTCCGTGAATGCCAAATTGTTCTTCGACTAATCCTGATCCAAACCCAAAAAAAGTTTATCAAATCGTTTTTTTTTTAGTCTCTGAGTCGTCAAAATTAGGCCTGCATAGGGAACTTGGGAAAATATGGAATCTTGGAATAATCTTGGATGGTATCTTGGAAAATGTACTTCTTGGGATTTTTTGGTCACCACCAATGAATTCTCCGCCCTTGAAACGCCCAGTGCAGAACTTTTCAAGAAAATTACAAATGGTCGGACGGCAATTTTTTCCTTTTTGGTTGTCTTACTGCGGTTTTTTGGTTGTCTCCCCATGTAAAAATTAAAATTAAATCGTATTTTTGAAGAGAGATTTATCCGCCACTGTACCAGGACAAAAATCACAACCTGCCGGATCGGTTGGGGGGGGGGGGGGACATACGTTTGCCTACCGATATTTCGTTTTTTTTTGGTTGGGGGGGGGGGGGGGCAATTGCCCATTTTTCCCAACCCGCCACTGACATGGAGGTGGTTAGAGGAGGTTAGAGGCGCCACTGGAACAGGCCCTTAGAGCCTGCTTGCGTCGCGTGAATTTTTTGGTAGACAAAGAAGTGCCACATATAGGTATTGCTTTGAAGTTCGGTGTGGGCAATGGGCATCGGCATATATTTTTCTGGACATTAAATTGGGTTAAAAGACGAGCACATGCTTCGAAACTATGGGACCGATCTCGGTCATTTATTCACCATTCGATCCGGTGTGACCACAAACGGTGCTGTTTTGGATTTTATACATATTCGTCCACTCAAGTAGACCAAATTAGACCAGACCCACCTAAAACCGTTTTGGGTGGTTTTGGTCAAATTTGGTCCACTTAAATTGAACCAAAATGGATAAAACTCAGAAAGACACTGTTTTGGACGACGCCGGATCGAATGGTGAAGAAATGATGACCCATATCGGCAGGGGCGGAACTTTTTGTTTTTGGTTGGGGATGCAGTAGCAGGTAAACACCCCCTTCCATTTTTTTCTTACATATATACACAAAAATGAAACATCATGCTGCTATGTGCTCTGAGAGGCATTTGCTTGCTTTGTTCCCAGCTTTGGTAAATTTGCAGTTGAAGTAGACTCCATTAAAAACATTTTTTTTTTTGGGTGCTGATTCCAAATATGTCCACTATTTGTGTCATTATTTGTTTCTTCGTTTGGATTAATTTATAGGTATATTGTTTTTAATTTTTTCTATATTTTGTTTTAAACATTTTTGGGTGGGGTGGAAGGGGGGGGGGTCATTGGGTAAAACCATATATTTTCCCCAAACTTCTTGAGTGGGGGCAGCTGCTCCCCCTGCCCCCTCTTCCACCGCCCCTCCCCCTGCCCCTCCCTCCGTTCCTATGCCTATGGTTTGCACATCTGCAAGGTTTTTCAGCGATGACGAAAAAATAAAAACGGTGGGACGAAGCGTATCCGTTTTCTTTGCCCACCTTATACCTCATCTTGTGCCAAACTTTTTTATCTTTGAGATAACCACTCTTATGTAATATTTGTTTGCGGATTTGAGCTTTTCTCGTCTTTGGGTACCTTTTACTCCATCACATTTCCCTTGCTTAACAAAATGAACGGTTTCAACAACAAAAACTGACCTCAAAGGGGGTCTTAGCCCCTTGTCCCCGTAAGAGGCGTCTTTAAAACAACATAACAATCTGATTATGCCGACTTGTTATGCGTTACATTTTACGGTGGCGCATAGGTGTCGCCAAGGAGGAGGAGGGGGGGGGGGGGGGGCAAACGGGGGCAACGTGCTCCCGGAACTGAATACCTCTTGACATTGATACATATGAATATTTCAGGTTCGGAAAAATGGGGCAGGTTGATGAAATCGGAAGGCTCGCCTCGACACCAAACCTGCATTTTTTTTTGGGTGCAAAATATGATTATTTTTTTTCCTAGTAAAAGTCGTTTCTTAGGACGCGACGTCTGCCACAAATACTTCTTCTCGAACTTTAAATATCTGGTGATGCCAATGGTCCAGGGCCGGTCCTTCTACATATTACAGCTGAGATGTAAAAAAAAATAAACAATACATGCACCATATTTCCCACAAGGTAAACAAACTAGGCAGTAGGCAGTAACGGCATTTTAGTATGCTTTCATCTTTATGTTAATAAAAAGAACTAAGCAGTACTTTAGTAATCATAAAAGAGACAAATACGGCGCAGTCATGACAAAATATGGCGCATTTATCTTGCATTGCTTTCAATATTTGTGCTGTTTTCGTAAAACTTGGTTTGATTGATAAGCCTATTTTATTTTAAAATATCCTTTACTGATGTAGCCCTCCACTTGTCAACACCATGACCAGGTATATCTTGTGCAAATAATGTTAGTCAGGCTCAAAAATGATAATCCTGATTTGTAGCCCATTTTGTTTAGGTCTATGCTAATGTCTGCTCTTTTTCCAGCTCAGGATGATTGGTATGCTTTCAGACACAACATTTATATTATTGGTCAAATTCTTCATTAAGTGTCAATTTCACCAACATATTTATACTCAAATTTTAACACATTTGGCCAATTTAAGGGTGTATTGTAATATGTGACCTGTCCATTATCCATAACTACGCACAATGTGAAAACTGAAATATGCTACACCCATTCTTGCTTTGCTCATGTTTTTTTTTTAATGTAAGCACCTAGATTGACATTTTGTGTGTCTGAAATTGAAAAAAGATACCTGTTCTTTAGTGTGTATGACCATTGACCTATATCCTGGCAGTTGTGTTGGTACTGTGCCCTTTTCCTTTAATATTGTTGTTGCATCTATAACATTTACTTTTTTTAAAGTTGGGGGGGGGGGGGGGGTCTGAATGACAAGTTGGGGGCTGAGCCACAAGTTGAGGGCTGAAGCCCCCTCAACTGAATATGATCCTACGCCCCTGTATATTTGTACAGTGTCTCATTCTTCCCCCAGCCAAAATGACCAAAACACTTAACCCTATCTGACAGACTGTAAGTCATATTATTGGGGATGCAGATGAAATACTGGGGATGCAGATTAGAACATTAGGATGCACCTACATCCCCCTAAGTATATAAAGTTCTGCATGTGCATATCGGTTCCATAGTTTCGGAGCATGGGGCTCGTCTTGGAACCCAATTTAATGTCCAGAAAATATATCCTGGGCATCGTCCACTTATCGCTAGATGTGGCACTTCTTTGTCTACCCCAAAAAAAAACGTGACCAGCCCCCAATCGAAAATGCAAATGGCGGCACTGCGCAGTCACACACCTGACACGACGGCCTGACATGCTGTTATCTTCGTAACATGTTTATTCACATTTGTGACGTCAGAAACCTATTCGGTTTTGACCAATCGACTGGCTGCATGGAGAGATGGATGGCCGTTAGCTCTTGTGTTAACTCACTTGTTCCCGTGACGTTTTGCCATTCGCCGGCATAGAATAGTAGCGAATAGCAAACTACAGCGTCATTGCTTGTTGGTGTCGGACACACGTGAGTTATTGTGATGATTTCCAAGCAGTTACACGTCCTAATCCACCAAGAACAATTTAATTGATCTCCACGGTGGGTATTTTGTTTTGTGTAGCACTTAAATCATTTGAATGATATGATATGAAGGTCAGTTCATGATTTGAAATGTTATTCCTAGACACATTTCCTGGTTATGACCCCCGATGTAACGGTTTTCTGGCATTGTTCTGATTGTTGTCCTGAAAAAGAAATGGTGTGCTTTGGTAGGTATACATTGCTTGTCTGCATGAGTGCACTAGGCTTAATGTACCTACCAAGCTTGAATTGTCAGCACATTTTGATCTGGGGAAATTGGTTTGGTAGTTTATTCATCATTATTAATTAGTATTTCTTGTTTTTTTGCCTTCCATCAGGTTATTTTTGTACTCTCCCTTTGCAAAGATATGTACTCCACCAACAAAAAAGTAGAATTCCCCTCCCTGGGGCCTGGGAGCAGGCGCGTAACCACCACTGGGGTCACTGGGGATCAGTCCCCTGTAACATTTTCAGATTTAAACATTACGCCTATGGCGTTGCAGGGAAAGAATCTACTTCAAAGTGCCTCCGTCCCCACCTACTTTTGGAAGGCATGGTTAGCCTATGCCTGGGAGTCAAATAACCCACAGCAGTTGTTGCGCCATAAGCCACAATTATGACCTGCTTGTTGCTTGCCTGTGTTTTCTTTTGTCAATTTCAACTTATTATTTGTTAAGAACCTGCATTTCTGACAAAACATTGCCAGTATTTTTTTTTTCTCCAATTTCAACTTAGTATTTTGCTAGGATAATGATTGCAATTTTTGTGAAAGTAAGATACGCTTAATCTGAAGGGGCGCCCGACAGTCCTGGGCCTCAATATTCTAAATTTGTCCGGGCATGGGCCCCGTGCTTGGTGTTCATGGGCCTCTGGGCTGGGGCCGGGCAGGAGGTTGGTGGGACCGTGGCGAACACTGATACCATCAGAGTGAGGCATAATTGAATTTGGTAGCATCTGGCAGCATAATTCTACCACAATTCTCAAAGGGATTCCTTTATTTGGGGCAATATTGAAATATTTTTTTACCTTAGTTGAAGGAAATTCCTTTCCTCCCTCATGCAGTGGTCACTGCGACAGCCATAATTTTGCCATTTTTACCATGATGTTCGCTTCTTGAGGTGTATTTCTCAATTAACAAGAACGTCCGCTTCCAATGAAGTATTTTTTTTTCACACCGTTAATGGCATACTAGTGGCGTCAGTCTTCGTAATTGTCTTCATTATTTACATGTGTTAGAATAGGGTAAAGGGATTCTGACCGCCGTGGGTGACGTCATCGTAAAGGGAGACTGCGATTCGTGAAGGGGGGCTGGAGTCCGTCCTCAGGTCGACTTCTCTCGCCCCCTTCTCTCGATGTGGCACTTCTTTGTCTACCGAAAAATATACGCGCGCAGCACAACCCACGACGGCCTGGATGCTGTTATCTCCGTAACATTTTGCCCCATATTTGTGACGTCAGAAACCTATTCGGTTTGAATAAATCGACTGGCTTCATCGAGAGATGGATTAGCTCACTTGTTCCCGTGACGGTTTGCCATTCACTCATAGAATAGTAGCGAGTAGCGAACTACAGCGTCATTGCTTGTTGGTGTCCGACTCTCACACGTGGGGTATTGCTCTCCTGTTATTGCGTCTCTTATACGGCCTTCATGGGTTATTGTGATGATGCAAGAAGCTACGCGCCCTACCCAGCCGAGAACAATTAAGGATTGATCTCACGGTGGGTATTTTGTTTTGTGTAGTATTTAAATCATTTGAATGAATGATATGAAGGTCCGTTCATGATTTGAAAGTTATTCCTGGACACAGTTCCTGGTTATGACCCCCGATGTAACGGTTTTCTGGCATGGTTCTGAATTGTTGTCCTGAAAAAGAAAGTGCGTGCTTAGGTAGGTATACATTGCTTGTCAGCATGAGTGCATAGGTACCTACCAATAATTGTCAGCACATTTTGATCTGGGGAAATTAGTTTGGTAGGTTTATTCATTAGTATATCAGTATTTCTTGTTTTTGGCCTACCATCAGGCTATTTTTGCACTCTTCCTTTGCAAAGATATGTACTCCACCAACACAAAAGTAGAATTCCCGCCCCGGGGGCCTGGGAGCCAAATAACCACAGCAGTTGTTGCGCCATAAGCCTTGACGTGCTTGTGCCTTGCCTGTGTTTTCTTGTCATTTTCAACATATTTATTTCTGTTAAGAACCTGCAATTTCTGACAAACATTGCCAGTATTTTCTTTGACAATTTCAACTTAGTATTTTGCTAGGATAATGATCTATTTTTTGTTTGTTAAATAAGATATGTTTAATCTGAAGGGGCCCGACGGTCCTGGGCCTCAATATTATAAATTTGACCGAGCGTGGACTTGGTGTTCATGGGCCTGGGCTGGGCCGGGCGGGTGTTGGTGGGACTGTGGCGAACACTGGTTCGGAGGTGCGCGCGGCCGCTCAGGGCGTCGCCGACCAGCGATGCACCGCGGCCGAGTCCGTCCTCAGGTCGACTTCTCTCGCCCCCCCAGACGATGGCCAGATTTAGCCCGCGGATGGCGGCGTCCAGCTCCGCCATGTTGATGTGATCTGCAGCAGATCTCTCAGGTCGCAGCCAACAAGCATCTTCCCCCCATTACGCCGCCATCCGGCGTCTCGACGATGACACCGGCCGCGATCGAGCTAGCGTCGGTCCAGACGATGGCCGCGGTCTCCTGTCCAGCACCACCGGCCGCGCGCTGGGTCTGCGGCTGACAGCCGCTCACACACGTGGATGATCTGGGCGTGCAGGAGTCTCGTCATCTGACTCATCTGACTGTGACAGCTGCAACTCCACGATGCTCACACAGCAGCTCGGCCCGCGACCACCACTCGACCACGTCGGTCGTACCATAGAACTCCGCGATGATTCGGGCGTCGAATGAAACAGGCGCAACTGGGACTGCTGGCACCACATCGTCCCAGGCATGTTAACCCGCGCGGCGCTGGGAGGGTAAATTTTACCCCCCCCCCCCCTCCGGATTTTCTCCATAACTTGACAACTATGACAGATATCAAAGTGAAACTTACGGTAGCTTATGGTGCATCAATTCTACGTCTTCTGCCATTTTTTTTTTAAATTCGTGATTTTTTTTTGGCAGATAATGACGTTTTAGTGACGTCATGCCATGTTATTTTGGTGAAAAAAACGTTAAAATGTTTGAAAAATCGTAGAAAATAGCGTGTTACAGCAATTGCAAATAAAAGGCGTTAAAAGAAGGGAAATAACATTGTCTTTGACATGGCTATCTCAGATTGTCAAGATTTTGGGTTTTTGACCCCCAAAAACTGCAAAATAGGATTTTTGGGGAAGAATTTTCCACAAAAGATTTTGTTTTAAAGATTTTAAAAAAAAACGGAAGATATATTAGAGAACCGAGTATCAACGATATTCAAACCAAATTTCAAAGCAATTTCTTTATTTTTGACTGACTTATGGCTCTCAAAGAACAAGTAACTCAAGACGTCATTTTTAAAATTGCGTTTTTTGGCTTTTACTGACCAGATACAGACAAATAAATGCCACCACCTGTATTTCGAAGACAAAACTAGTCTAGAAACATGCAATGTTTATTTTGATTAATCAATTTCAAATTTTGACCTTATTGTGACCTGACCTTGAGCCTGAGGACGATTATATGGTGTCAGGCTGTGAAAATGGCTGCTTCTATCGAATTATACGTGTAAAATAACCCATACAACATGTGTCGCATGGCTTTCGTAGACCTGTGACCTTGTGTGACCTGACCTTGACCTTGACCTTTGCTTACAATTTCACTTTTACTTAGGCGGGAATGCATTATACACTCTGGAAGCACTTTGTGAGATAATAGTTGCAATATAAGGCTTTGGATGGAAAGTATAGCCCAAAAACTCAAATACTTACATTTTACATTTGACCTGACCGTGACCTGACATGTGACCTTATTTTAAGAATTTCGAGTAATGCATTCGATTCTTCTCGTTTGAGAGCTTGCGATCGCCGCAATTGCGCGTCTCGCTGCGGTTATTGTTCGGAAGATACGATGGGGGGGTGGGTAAAATGTACCCCCAGCGCCGCGCGTTCGGCTGGAGACCCCAGCGCCGCGCGGGTTAAAGCCGAAATAGCTTGTTCGAAATCAAGACAGTTCAAAGGTCGATCTATATTATATGTCTTTTCCCCAGCTCTGCACGCAGCGTCACGCCTTCCCACGCCGCATGTTCCCACTCGACCTTCCGCGCAGCAGGATCTGCCCCAGCGGCCGCCGACAACTTCCGGCTCGTGCTACAGCGGACGTGCGTTTTTTGCGCCGGGCACCTTCGTCGCGCGCGGCCGATGAACAATGCTCATACAGCTCCCCCTCCCCCAAGTATTTCGCGGAGGACGTCTGGCGATCCCGCGGCTCCATCCTCCGCAGATGGCCCCTCGCCCGCCATTGCCACGGGGGCCGCCGAAGGCGGCAGGCGCACCGGTGGCACCGCTCTACCTCCAGGGTGGCGACTCTGGCCTCCAAGCCTGCGACGCGTCTCAGGAGAGTCTGCATCTTTTCTTCAGGACGCCATTTCTGAAAACAAAAGTATCTGTCTCTGCTCTCTCTCTCTCTCTCTCTCTCTCTCTCTCTCTCTCTCTCTCTCTCTCCTCTCTCTTCTCTCTCTCTCCTCTCTCTCTCTCTCTCTCTTCTCTCTCTCTCTCTCTCTCTCTCTCTCTCTCTCTCTCTCTCTCTCTCTCATCTCTCTCTCTCTCTCTCTCTCTCTCTCTCTCTCTCTCTCTCTCTCTCTCTCTCTCTCTCTCTCTCTCTCTCTCTCTCTCTCTCTCTCTCTCTCTCTCTCTCTCTCTCTCCTCTCTCTCCTCTCTCTCTCTCTCTTCTCTCTCTCTCTCTCTGTATGTCTGTCTGTCTGTGTCTGTCTGTCTGTCTGTCTGTCTGTCTGTCTGTCTGTCTGTCTGTCTGTCTGTCTGTCTGTCTGTCTGTCTGTCTGTCTGTCTGTCTGTCTGTCTGTCTGTCTGTCCGTCGTCGTCCGTCCGTCGTCCGTCCGTCCGTCCGTCCGTCCGTCCGTCCGTCCGTCCGTCCGTCCGTCGTCCGTCCGTCGTCTGTCTGTCTGTCTGTCTGTCTGTCTGTCTGTCTGTCTGTCTGTCTGTCTGTCTGTCTGTCTGTCTGTCTGTCTGTCTGTCTGTCTGTCTGTCTGTCTGTCTGTCTGTATGTCTGTATGTCTGTATGTCTGTATGTCTGTATGTCTGTATGTCTGTATGTCTGTATGTCTGTATGTCTGTATGTCTGTATGTCTGTCTGTCTGTCTGTCTGTCTGTCTGTCTGTCTGTCTGTCTGTCTGTCTGTCTGTCTGTCTGTCTGTCTGTCTGTCTGTCTGTCTGTCTGTCTGTCTGTCTGTCTGTCTGTCTGTCTGTCTGTCTGTCTGTCTGTCTGTCTGTCTGTCTGTCTGTCTCTCTCTCTCTCTCTCTCTCTCTTCTCTCTCTCTCTCTGTCTGTCTGTTCTGTCTGTCTGTCTGTCTGTCTGTCTGTCTGTCTGTCTGTCGGTCTGTCTGTCTGTCTG
>JAXIVJ010012157.1:0-41222 GCA_036785665.1 Chirona hameri | reverse complement strand
GTAAAATTTCCTCGCCCTTTACCCGCGAAATGCGCATCCGTGACGATATTTGAATCCGGTGATGTTGTTGCAGTGACTAAAATGTACCTTGTTGATTTTGTATTAAAAAATGATTAGAGGCTGGAGCTAAAAATTAAGTGCTGAAATCCGAGGCGAAACTCAAATCAAGGGTAGGTTATAGGTTTCGGTGGAGTCTTTAGGCCCTACCAATCATTTTCGTAAAACGACACCCCTGGTTTTCTCCATACATAAATATCCGGTGACGATAATATACATTATAAGAAGCCATACAAGAAGAAGTGTTGTTGTTCCTGACCCTCTCTTCGAGAGATGCGACATACATGTTAACCTCGCTTGAAATGACATACGTGTGGACATACCTTTGCCGAACATGATTGGATGGGACAAATTTCGACCCGGTAAAAAAACGTTCTTGAATGACAGGAAATATATACAAAGTCTATAATTAAATATATGCTCATTAGATGCGCAGCGCTTGGGAGATTCCATTAGTATAACATTTTCCCCGATACGCCACTTGTTGGGCGAATTATTACGTAAAACAGAAAATCGTCTCTCCTGAACATTTTGTTTTACGACAAATCGTGACATACGTGGATTCACCTTTGCGCGGCAGAAATGGCGATAGATTCATATTCATTCAATACATTTGCATTCATGCACAATACATCCGACGGTATTTACGGCATACATTCGGTTTCATTTGCCAAGGGAAGCGATATTTCGCAAAAGTTGCACCTCTAATCCTGACAGATAGACGAACAGAGCCAAAGCGACAGGCGGTGAATCCAGACCTGCCACGGCTGTCTGCCGCCAGCTTGTTAACCCTAAACGCTATATTTCTCCTTCCACGAAGCCGCGGCTCCAAGAATTACCCAGACACGCACTAATCCTGTCACCAGCCTAATGCATGTACGTCCAGTGCAGCTGTTTGCCGCTATTCAGAAATGTGCAGCCCAAAATATCTCTCAAACGGTGATATGCAAGGTCAACACAAGGGTGGTAAATGTACCATACCAGTAAGAAATACCTCAGCAAGTCGTAAGCAAATGTATATTTTCCAGCAATCCACCCCGAAGTCAATAAAACTGAAAGGAGCTTCTACAGGACTAAGTAACGCAAATGTGGTTCAAAGAATAGTATCTGGCAGTGTAGGCAGACCAACTGGAGACTTGACCAACTGGAGACCGAGTAATCAAGAAGATGGTAGGTTGGAAGCTCTCGCAAAATAGCGCAGCAGAGTGAAAAAACCTAAAGCGGTACGTTCCCAATCACAATCAATAAGACATTGTATTTGTGGTGCCAGACACAATATCCACACACGACGTATATTGACATGCATCGTAATCGACATGCAGATAAGTACATGCATCACAACCCAACGGAAAACAGCGGTACATCCGCGTGTCCCAACGCACACAGGCGCCTGATCCCCTCCCTCAGAACTTCAGTCTTCTCAGCGAGCGGTGCGGCAGAGTGGCGGTCCGACGGTGGCGCCACCCTGCAAAGCGACGGTGACGCCCACCCTGCGGAGCGACGGTAGCGCCACCCAGCGTAGCGACGGTAGCGCCACCCTGCGAAGCGACGGTGGCGCTGTGCAGAGCGACGGTGACGCCACCCTGCGTAGCGACGGTGGCGCTGTGCAGAGCGACGGTGGCGCCACCCTGCGGAGCGACGGTGGCGCCTCATCGCGGACAGTCGAGACTCTCGTCCTCCTCGGATGTGGCTCCCGGTGCGGTGCGGGACATGATGGGATCTGCGCGGCACAAAGGCCCATAGTAGTCAGAGTCACGGGCAGACAGACACAGAGACAAGGGCAGGTATGAGCTCGCACAAACACACACACACACACACAGTGCTTTTAGCTTTTTCGTAAACAAAACGCCCGCGACAGTGAATAGTGTTCGTCAGGTGTTTCGCTAACTTCAACGTCATCTTCCTGTCAAGTCACCAAAACTGTGAGTCGTATCCACCCACCCCCACCCCCACCCCCACCCCCACCCACCCCCACCCCCACCCCCACCCCCACCCCCACCCCCACCCCACCCCCACACCCCCCACCCACCCACCCCCACCCACCCACACCCACACCCACACCCCCACCACACCCCCACACCCCCACACCCCCACACACCCACACACCCACACACCCACACACTCCACACACCCACACACCACACACACACACCCACACACCCCACCCACCCACACCCACACACCCACACACCCACACCCACACCCACACCCACACCCACACCCACACACGTACGCTCTATAGAAGCAGGAAGATACCAGTTTTAAGACCAAAAACACTTGCCTCAAGTTAGACCATGCCCATAGTCGTAGATAATGATCACCTCATTCACCACAATGTAACGCGCGGTCGTTCATCTGTAATATAAACTCACTTAGACAGTGTTGACTTATGGTCGTTCTTGTGTACTACAAACAACGGACATAAATCAATACAAGGCTGAAGTACCAAATCATTAAGATAATGGATACCACGCAGCACACCACAAGCATATCCGGAACACATACATAAGACTCTGAGCTTGTCCGTCCTCACAACAGCTCAAGGCTATTCATCCACGAATGGTTCGCCTGACATAATAATGTATCCCCCAGCACGTTAACAATCCCCGATCCTGGTGGATAGCAATACCACAGAGCCAATATCTCCAGGGGAACCCTCTGAGCAAACATTGTATTCTGTAGGATACAAATCCTGCCTCCCGAAATCCTAGGTAATGATGATCATTAAGGGCGCCGCAACAATATAGTTATATGGCGCCCATGAAATCCAACGTAAAAATACTCGCTATATCCTACTCCCAGAGCCAGTACCTATCCGGGGCTGGGTACCCCGCCCTTGGCCAGAGACTTCTGACGATGAAGAGAGAACAACCTTATTACTCCACAAACCAGGACCTAAGAACTTACAACTAGAGCAAGCCAGCGCTGATATGCATTGGCTTGGGTTCCAAAATCGGAGGTGATCGTTTCGTGGACGAGCCTACCTAAATCCAGAACAGCTTTGTGATGCGTTTTCTCGCCAGCAATTTGATAGAGGTGCAACAAGGAGAACACCCCGTACACGTCCAGGCCTGGACCTCGATACGGTCAACAGCGCGTGCTATGGTCATGGCACGTGCTGTGATGCACCAGTGTGCCAAAGTGGAGCGCTCTGGTGGCGTGGTTCGTCCGCAGTGGCAGAGGGGCAGCAAAGGGGCAGCAAGGGTCGCACTCCGTGCGCGGTGCAGGCCTTGGGCCCAAAACGGCCATAACGCTTGATATCGCCATGGTGCGTGCGGATTCACCAGCCTACCAAATCACAGCGTCCTGGAAGGCATGCTTCGGACGCAATGGGAGAGGGGTCCACCAGGGGGGGGGGGGGGGGGGGGGGGGCAACCCGTGCACGTGCAAGTATTCACTCCAACGCGACCAAAATAGCTTAAAATCGTCATAGTGCGTGCCGATGCACCAGCCTACCAAATTGCAGCGTTCTCGAAGGAGTGGGTCGGTCGCAATGACAGAGGGAGGCACACAGGGGTACCCGGTGCACGTGCAGGTTGTAACTCCGATTCGGTAAACAAAACAAAAAACACCCCCCAAATCGTCATTGTAAGCGCCGGTGCACCAGCCTACCAAATTGCAGCGCTCTGGAAGGCTTGGTTCCGCCGCAATGGCGGAAGAAGGCACCTGGGGGGGGGGGGGGGGCACCCCGTGCATGTGAACGTCTTGACCCCAGTTGGGTCAAAAACGCCTGCAATGCCCATGGCACGTGCTGTTGCATCAGCGTGCCAAATTACAGCGCTCTAGAAGGCTTAGTTCGCCAGAAATGACAGAGGTGCACCAAGGGGTACCTACACCCGGTGCACGTGCCAGTTGCACCCCTCGGGGGGGGGGGGGGGGCAGAACGCCTCAAAATGCATGTGTTATGTGCCAACGCACAATGACCAACGTTATGGCCCATTATCGGTTCAAGTTTGGACCTCTGGCGAGAGTAAACAGCCATTCTGTAAAGAGGGTGTAAACACCTGCATGCGCAGTGCACGTGCACCCTGCCCTCCAGCACCACGATGGATACGGCTCCCGAGGCCACCCGTTGAGCTCTATCGACACACCAAATTTGGCGTCGCTACATAACAAAATCCCGCAACCAGAGGACCCCACGTGAAAACAGTTTGCCCCTAGGGGGTGCAACGTTCATACCTCGGGGTCGGCAACCCCCAAAGCGGATAGAACGGAGTGACGTCTAAATGACCTGTGAGTATAGGGTCTGCGTCGCCCCCCGTTCGACCTGTAGAGCTCCACACGTTTTTTGCAGAGGTCCACTTGGCGGCACGTGGCACGTGGCACCGATCGACCCAACGACCGGCACCATCATCTATCCGCCGTTTTGCCGCATCGAACGGCGCCACCCGCGTCGAAATCGGTCCGGCCGTTTGGACTCCACGTGCCAAAGTGCTCGAGCGGACAAACAGACAGACAAACATGTCGGCCGGAACTTTTCTGAGCGACCACCCAGTATGAAATCTCCAAATCTAAAAGCATGCAAAGCAAGCTTTCAGCTCCTCCGATTTTAGATAACCAAACAAAAGCGCCCCTGCACAACTCTGCGACGCTCCTGGATATAGTGGGGCGGGAGAGTGCCTACCTCCCCTGATGACGGACGTGTGACTCGGCTGGGAGAGGCGAGCCTCCCGTAGCGAGTCATCCGAGTACTCGTGGTCGGGCATAGACGGCGCAGACACTAGCGCCACGCCAGACTCTGCCGGCAAATGCACACAACACGTCAGGGCACAATGCATGCTGGGGACATAGGGCTAAAGAATACAGTGCACGCATCACAACCGTGGAGGGAGTACATACAGGGCCATACGAATACACACACACACACGGATTTGAATAACCAGTATCAACAGCTATTTGTAATTCGATAAAGCTAAGTGTGGATTTTGAACTGAATGATGTAAAATGTTGATAACACGTCCGCCTATATGACTGACTGAGTAAGGCCCAACACCAGCCAGATTTGTATGTGATGCTTACCCTGCCAAAGCAGAACAGACAGTCAGACTTGGTCGAGGGGGTCAATAATGACACACCGGGGACATCACTATGGAACACCTTTGCACAAAAACAACCCCCCCCCCCCCCCCCACCCACCCCCACCTTACACAACCCTAAGATTTGCCCATGTCCATCAGCAATGACCCTACAGACACCGTGATCAGGCTGCCCAGCTCCGAGCTCACCATCCCCGCCTGGCTCTTTTCGGGCCTCCCCACCCAGCCCCGTCCACGAATCGCAGGCTCCCTTCACCATGACGTCACCCCGGAGTAGAAATCCCCTTTACCCAGCTCGATCACGTGTTAAAAGGACGAACTTTACCGAAGGATGACATAATTTTAGTACATAGAGCAGTAATCAATAATCATCCGTTCTACAGATTCAGCACTCTTATTGTTTGGTGAAATGCACCTGATGTGGCGAAAATATTTGTATAAGTGGAAAATTTGAGATTTTAAGGTTAGCCCTGCAAATCGATTGAAAGTATTTATTTTACCATAGGGGGAAAAAATGTCATACTATTTTGTCTTTAAGAAAATGGAATCTCTTGATCTTTTTGCTGCCAGATGCTACCAAACAAGCATTGTTTAAAGGGATTATACGGGTTTTCCGTCCTGAAAGAAAATGCACTCTTTAGCAGTTGTATGAGCTTTAACCCGCGACTTACATAGCCCCCCCCCCCCCCCCACTCCCCCCGGGGGGCTATTTTTTGCCCCTCCCGTTATTTGCAATAACTCCTAAACAAACACAGATATCGTCACCGAACTTGCAGTACCTTCTCTCACATCAATTTTACACATGTTGGCAAAATAAAAAATATGAGGCTATGATAGGTCAACCGGGAATGACGTCAGAGTGACGTCATGTTCTTCGGTTTTTGTTGCAAAATAATGGTTTGCGGAAAACGCTGTCAAAGGTACGATGTTTGAGATAAACTCAATTGTCTTAAATCAAATTACTGACAATAGACCGGGCTATCAAACCGCTATCTCGGATTTTTTTTTATAGTTTTTTTTTAATTCAAAATTTTGAGAAATCCAAATACATTTTGTTTTTAAACAAAATTTTCAAGAAAAAATCAGAATTATCTTAAAACCGGAATAAATGTGTTCGAGACATATGCGGTGAATATGTGTACCAAATTTAAAGTCGATATCTTCAAAAATGACTGAGTTATGACCTTTAAATGACAAAAATCGACCACTTCTCACAGCATTACTATGCATAAGAAACGCATTTCCATTTTTGCTTTTTACTTCTATTTATATAGAACAAACAATGTTCTAAGGTCATTTGTCTCGTTCTAGACGAAAAACAACCCCATAAACATGTGTTACAACGCCTAATGACCGTAATCTGCAGTTTGACCTCGTGACCTCGGATGACCTTGGCCTGACCCAAGGTCATAAACAGCTTAGAAAAGGAACTTAGAAGTGTCAGACACACGAATCATACCGATTTATCGACAGCTTATGCGTTTAATATCGCAATTTTGCGCGACAATTCCATCCATCGAGACCTTTTGACACGGTCAAACATTTTGTACTTGACCTGACTTATGACGTCATCGGTGACTCCGAGGTCAACAATATTATGTTTCCCTCGAGAAAAAAAAATTCCAGGGCTATCGAATGCCGTTTGAATTTTACATTCGGTCCAGTAGTTCCGGAGATCCGAGGGGGAGGCAAAAAATATCCCCCCCCCGTATGTCGCGTTATGAAATATACCCTAGTAACTCGCGGGTTAACCCGCGCTGCGCTGGGGGGGGGGGGGGGTAAATTTTAGCCACACCCTTCCGGATTTTCTTAATAACTTGAAAACCATGAGAGTTATCGAAGTGAAACTGTAGGTACCTGCTTCATCAATTCTACGTCTTCGGACAAAATTGTATTGAAATTGGACAAGTAGTTTGGAAGATAATGACGTTTTAGTGACGTCATGTCATGCCCCATTTTTGGTGGAAAAACCGTTAATTGTTTGTAAAATGTAAAAACTAGATTTGTGATACAAATCGCAAAATAAAAGCGTCAAAAGAAAATAAATACCATTCTTTCAAATAGCTATCTCAGATTTTCAAAATTTGGGATTTTTGACCCCCAAAATAAATAAAAAAACATTTTATGGGGAAAAATTTCCACATTTAAAAAAAAAAGATATACAACAACGGAAAATATATTAGAGAACCAAGTATGGACAATATCCAAACCAAATTTGAAAGCAATATCTTTGTTTTTTACTGACTTATATGGCTCCCAAGTATAAGTAACTCATGAAGTCATTTTTTAATACGTTTTTTTTTTTGTTTTAGTGACCAAATACAGACAAATAAATGCCACCGCTGCATTTCTGAGACAAAGCTGGTTTAGACACACATCTTTTTTATTTAGATTAATCAATTTTAATTGTGACCTTTGTGTGACCTGACCTTGACCTGAGGACCATTGTATGGGGTCAGGTTGTGAATGGTCGCTACTATCGAATTATACATGTAAAATAACCGATACAACATGTGTTATATGGCTTTCGTAGAACTGTGACCTTTTGTGACCTGACCTTGACCTTTGCTTACAATTTCACTTTCGCGTATACGGGAGATGCATGATACCTTTGAGAGCACCTTGTGCGATAATGGTCGCTATCTAAGGCTTTGGATGAAAAGTATGGCCCAAAAACTAAAATACCTTAAGTTTGACCCTTTGACCTGATGTGACCTGACAGGTTACCTTATTTTTTTTTAATAATCGCGTCTGCAATATATTCGTCTCCTTGAGAGCTTTCGATCGCCACCTTGCGCGTCTGGCTGCGGTCATTGGTTCGGAAGCTACGCCCCCCCCCCCCCCGCGCCGCGCGTTCGGCTGGAGATCCCAGCGCCGCGCGGGTTTAACACGTTTAAGACATATAACAAGGACCTCAATGCTCATTTGTCCATTATTTCAACAATTATCAGCGTTAAAACTTTGGCGTTTTTCGAGACTTGTATCAGATAACGAGTACTTGATCGGCGTTACTGTCCACCACTTTTATCTTAGAATCTGCATCATGCAATTTTAGAGTTTTGTATTATCTGCAAGTCGTACACTGGATCACAAAATGAGTATGCAATTAAAAACTTACGGGACTATTTATTACTACACACTGTTCGTTCAGGTTTTGTGGTGTTCTTATCTCTGGCCTTTAGTGTTGAGAATTTGGTGGATGCGTATCTCATGAAAATTCATGAAAAATATATAATTCTATGGGAAAAACTAGGTAACTGCTAATGTCGTTGGAACAAAACAAGTTTATCTTTTTCTCAAATATTGCTTATTTTACCGGAAATATGCCATAAGTGAGGTATTTGTATTAGCATACAAGAGATGACTGACTCTGCCTCAGCCGGCCCTGCAGAAAGTACGCGGTGGCATCACCGCGCACTTTGAAATGTTCGTACGTGCAGAAGAGGTAATTTCCAGAAACGTGTGGCGACCGTGGGGTCCTCACTGAATACGGGATGCTCGCGAGTCCCCACTGAATACGGGATTTTTATCACATATAAGCGGCCGACCCGACCCGACCCGACCCGACCCGACCCGACCCGACCTGACCTGACCTGACCTGACCTGACCTGACCTGACCTGACCTGACCTGACCTGACCTGACCTGACCTGACCTGACCTGACCTGACCTGACCCGACCCGACCCGACCCGACCCGACCCGACCCCACCCGGCACGACCGTAACGCTTTTGAGGAGCTTATATCTTTGGAATCACGCATCCGATTGACAATCGATCTTCGCCATCTGCTAGTCCCATTCAATCAATTATGTTGTTGACATGTTTCGTCTCACATGAGGGGCCAGCATGGCGCGTGGCACGTGCCGCGTCAGGGGTGTCAGAAAATGTTATCCTGCTATAGCTGAGAAACGGCTGGACCGATCACGCTGAAATTTGGTGTGCGTGGTTTGACTGGCAATGTCGCGCAAGTCAAACTTTGTGTCACACTGCACGTGAGCACGTACACACCCCTGTTCCGTAACTCAGACACGGCTGGAACGATTAACCCGCGCGGCGCTGGGGTCTCCAGCCGGACGGGCGGCGCTGGGGGGGGGGGGGGGGGGGGGGGGGTACATTTTACCCCCTAGTATCTTCCGAACCAATGACCGCAGTGAGACGCACAAGGCGGCGATCGAAAGCTCTCAGTGAGAAGAATCTAACGCATACCTGAAATTCTTAAAATAAGGTCACGTGTCAGGTCACGGTCAGGTCAAGTGTCCAAATTTAAGTATTTGGGTTTTTAGACCATACTTTCCATCAAAAGCCTTGGATTGCGACTATTATCTCACAAAGTGCTCTCAAATGTATAATGCATCTCCCGCATAAGTAAAAGTGAAATTGTAAGCAAAGGTCAAGGTCGAGGTCTGGTTACAAAAGGTCACAGGTCTACGAAAGCCATGCGACTCATGTTGTATGGGTTGTTTTGCAGGTATAATTCGATATTAGCAGCTATTTTCACAACCTGACCCCATATAATTGCCCTCAGGTCAAGGTCAGGTCACAATAAGGACACAATTTGAAATTTATTAATCTAAATAACCATGGCATGTTCTAGACTAGTTTTGTCTCAGAAATACAGTGGTGGCATTTATTTGTCTGTATCTGGTCAGTAAAAGCAACAAAAAAGCAATAAAAAAATGATTTCATGAGTTACTTATACTTAGGGAGCAATAAGTCAGTCAAAAATAAAGATATTGCTTTGAAATTTGGTTTGGGAATCGTCCATAATCGGTTCTCTAATATATCTTCCGTTTTTTTAATCTTTAAAAAAACGTTTGTGATTTTTTTTAATCAGTTTTATTTTTATTTTTAGGGGTCAAAAATCCAAAATGTTGAACGTTCGAGATGGCTATTTGGAAGAGAATGCTATTTCCTTTCTTTTGGCGATTTGTATTTGCGATTTGCATCAAAAGGCTATTGTCTACGATTTTTTCAAACATTTAACGTTTTTCCCCAAAAATGGCATGACATGACGTCACTAAAACATTATTATCTCCCAAAATACTTCACCAATTTCAATAAAACTTTGTCAGAAGACGTATAATTGATGCAGCATAAGGTACCGAAAGTTTAACTTCGATATCTGTCATAGTTGTCAAGTTATTGAGAAAATCCGGGAGGGAGGATAACATTTACCCCCTCCAGCGCCGCGCGGGTTAAGCTGAAATTTGGTGTGTGGTTTGAGACCACACTACTGGCAATGTCGCGCAAGTCAAACTCTGGGTCACACTCCACGTGCGCACGTACACCCCTGTTCCGTAATTCAGAAACTATCGGGTTTCTACGGGCTCGCTCGTCCTTCGCCGATTAAGGCCTTACTGGTAAGTACGTTGTACTATGTAACTCAATTATTCTGGGAAAACCCGCATAATCCCTTTAATGTTTATCCGTTGCACGGCGAGGGAACTTAGTGTTTCAAACCTCTAAAACCGTGATATTTAAATTGTTTTGACTTATAATGATCAACAGGGAAGAACATTAGGCTGGTGTCATTACATATCTTGACTTCCTGCCATGCTGCTCTAGTATTATCAAATCTAGGACAGTCTTAAAACCGGACATGCGCCAAGTATGTCGATATTCCTGAAGATAAATGACGAGAATCTCCGCGCCATAAACGCTTTTGTTTATTTGCTACCATATTGCAAAATATTGATGCCAAATACTCTGACGTCACCCCGGGTGTAGTTTATCCCTCGTGGGTAAACCTTATTAGTACATGTATCTTATCCCACCCAGAGCTTACCATCTGGCTGGTCCCCCCCCCCCCCCCTCCCCCGCTCCGACTCACCATCAGGCTGCAGCGCGCCGGCTGTACCATCTGGCTGGTCCCCCCCCCCCCCCTCCCCCGCTCCGACTCACCATCAGGCTGCAGCGCGCCGGCTGTACCATCTGGCTGGTTCCTCCCCCCCCCCCCCCCCCCCCCGCTCCGACTCACCGTCAGGCTGCAGCGCGCCGGCTGTGTGGTGCAGTAGTCCGGCCGGGGACGACTCCACCACCACCGAATCGCCGTGCATCAGCAGGTGCGAGACGCCGGGTAGAGCGGTGTAGAGCTGGCCGCCGATCACCACGGCCGCTCCGCCGCCGTACGAGCCGACGTCGCCGAGCGGGTCCACCACGAACGGGGCGCTGTCGCCCTGCACCACCGACACGGAGCCGCCGGGGATCACTGCCGGCGGAGGGAGGGTGAGCCGGGGCTGTCAGCCCGGGTCACTGCCGGCGGAGGGAGGATCAGTCGGAGCCAGTGTTGGATTTGTTCATTTCATGACCTGGTCCCTGAGAGTAAAAATCCATAGGTGGAGAGTAAAATTTTATTATCAGGCAAGTTAAGATTTTCATTTTTGTTTTAATTATTTTTTCTTGGAAAGTAAAAAATCCTGATTTGTAATAGATATGAAATCCTTGTGAGGAAAATGTAATTACATTTTAACTACAATGTCAGTATGATCAGGCGAAAAGAGAGCAAATTTCTTAAACAAATATGAAGGGAGCAAAATTCTTTGGACCCAAAAAGTCCAGAAAATGGCCCAAATCCCAAGGGTGGTCGGAGCTGTCAGCCCGGGTCACTGTCGGGGGCATGGTCAGTCACTATGTCACACCGAGCTGCTGGGGACAATGCGGAGCGAGGAGTCACATTGAGCCATCTACGGTCAGTGACCCTAGGTGGCTGCCCCTAGGTGACCTGCCCCACAGTGACCTGACCCACGGTGACCTGACCCACGGTGACCTGACCCACAGTGATCTGACCCACAGTGACCTGACCCACAGTGACCTGACCCACAGTGACCTGACCCACAGTGACCTGACCCACATTGACCTGACCCACATTGACCTGACCCACAGTGACCTGACCCACAGTGACCTGGCCCACAGTGACCTGACCCACAGTGACCTGACCCACAGTGACCTGACCCACAGTGACCTGACCCACAGTGACCTGGCCCAGTGACCTGACCCACAGTGACCTGACCCACAGTGACCTGACCCACAGTGACCTGACCCACAGTGACCTGACCCACAGTGACCTGACCCAGTGACCTGACCCACATTGACCTGACCCACATTGACCTGACCCACATTGACCTGACCCAGTGACCTGACCCACAGTGACCTGACCCAAAGTGACCTGACCCACGGTGACCTGACTGAGGTCACTGTGGTGCGCAGGAAGTCATGCAATACAGACGACCGCGGACACGACTTCAGTCGGTAACAGGAATTACTCTGTGCGAGACGGAACCAAATCCCAATCATACCACACATACATGAACAATAAAAAAGATGATTTCCAGGCAGCCGAAAATCAGAATTTGGTGTTGCTTCTCGCCTGGCGCTGTTATTACCAGCCTCGTCCCCTGTGACTGGACTCACGTAACTGTCCACGTCACCGTGTCGCGTACCTCTGCCCTCCTGGTCGACGAACACCCTGGCTCCGGGCGGGAGGAGCGGCTGCGGCGCCGCCGGCTGCGGCGGGGGCGGGGGCGGCGGGGGCGGGGGCGGCAGCGGCGGCGGCGGCGGGGGCGGCGGCAGGGGCGAGGCAGGAGCATCCTCCCGAGCGTCCGCCTCGTCCATTTCTCGCAACAGCTCCAGCGGATCGCGGGTCTTCATAGCGCGCAGGCCGACCAGCACATCTGCGGCAGGATATGGCACAGGTCAGTACCTATGCGGCAGGATATTACCAACGTCAGTACCTATGCAAAAGAGCAGGGCAGGCCAAGGCAGTCAAGGCTGGTACCTTTGCGGCAAGGCAGGATAGGCCAGGGGTCAGTACATTAGCGACAGGACAGGGCACGGCAGGGCAAGGCAAGGCAGGGCAGACACGTGTTAGTATGCAGCCGCAGAGCAGGACAAGAACACCAGCGGCCAGTACCTTTGTGACAGGAGAGGACAGGTCAGCCAAGTGGCAGTACCCTGCGTACCTACTTTGTAGTGCAAAGCGCCAGCGCTTTAAAATAATCAGAATCAGTAATAGATTTCCCCGATCAGCATCAACAGCATGTCAAAAGGATAAGAGCATAAAACATAAACATTAAAAACGCACAAATACCGAAGTCACCTCGGCTGGTTTCCACCGACCAACAGCAGCAGACCGTGCATCATATCACATATGTGTGTGCTGAGAATTTCGGAGCGTTCGGATGGATCAACACAGGGTACTTTGGCTTCAGAAGCTGAGTCCAGTGGACCCGCGCTAACCCCGGAAGCTGAGTCCAGTGGACACTCGCTCCCCCCGGAAGCTGAGTCCAGTGGACACTCGCTCACCCCGGAAACTGAGTCCAGTGGACACTCGTTCCTCCGGAAACTGAGTCCAGTGCACACTCGCTCACCCCGGAAACTGAGTCCAGTGGACACTCGCTCCCCCGGAAACTGAGTCCAGTGGACACTCGCTCCCCCCGGAAGCTGAGTCCAGTGGACTCTCGTTCCTCCGGAAACTGAGTCCAGTGGACACTCGCTCACCCCGGAAGCTGAGTCCAGTGGACACTCGCTCACCCCGGAAGCTGAGTCCAGTGGACACTCGCTCCCCCCGGAAGCTGAGTCCAGTGGACACTCGCTCACCCGGAAACTGAGTCCAGTGGACACTCGTTCCTCCGGAAACTGAGTCCAGTGGACACTCGCTCCCCCCGGAAACTGAGTCCAGTGGACACTCGTTCCTCCGGAAACTGAGTCCAGTGCACACTCGCTCACCCCGGAAACTGAGTCCAGTGGACACTCGCTCCCCCGGAAACTGAGTCCAGTGGACACTCGCTCCCCCCGGAAGCTGAGTCCAGTGGACTCTCGTTCCTCCGGAAACTGAGTCCAGTGGACACTCGCTCACCCCGGAAGCTGAGTCCAGTGGACACTCGCTCACCCCGGAAGCTGAGTCCAGTGGACACTCGCTCCCCCCGGAAGCTGAGTCCAGTGGACACTCGCTCACCCGGAAACTGAGTCCAGTGGACACTCGCTCACCCCGGAAACTGAGTCCAGTGGACACTCGTTCCTCCGGAAACTGAGTCCAGTGGACACTCGCTCACCTCTGAAGCTGAGTCCAGTGGACACTCGCTCCCCCCGGAAACTGAGTCCAGTGGACACTCGCTCCCCCCGGAAACTGAGTCCAGTGGACACTCGTTCCTCCGGAAACTGAGTCCAGTGGACACTCGCTCACCCCGGAAACTGAGTCCAGTGGACACTCGCTCCCCCCGGAAACTGAGTCCAGTGGACACTCGTTCCTCCGGAAACTGAGTCCAGTGGACACTCGCTCCCCCCGGAAACTGAGTCCAGTGGACACTCGCTCCCCCCGGAAACTGAGTCCAGTGGACACTCGTTCCTCCGGAAACTGAGTCCAGTGGACACTCGTTCCTCCGGAAACTGAGTCCAGTGGACACTCGCTCCCCCCGGAAACTGAGTCCAGTGGACACTCGCTCCCCCCGGAAACTGAGTCCAGTGGACACTCGTTCCTCCGGAAACTGAGTCCAGTGGACACTCGCTCCCCCCGGAGACTGAGTCCAGTGGACACTCGTTCCTCCGGAAACTGAGTCCAGTGGACACTCGCTCACCTCTGAAGCTGAGTCCAGTGGACACTCGCTCCCCCCGGAAACTGAGTCCAGTGGACACTCGCTCCCCCCGGAAACTGAGTCCAGTGGACACTCGTTCCTCCGGAAACTGAGTCCAGTGGACACTCGCTCACCCCGGAAACTGAGTCCAGTGGACACTCGCTCCCCCGGAAGCTGAGTCCAGTGGACACTCGCTCCCCCGGAAACTGAGTCCAGTGGACACTCGCTCCCCCGGAAACTGAGTCCAGTGCACACTCGCTCACCCCGGAAACTGAGTCCAGTGGACACTCGCTCCCCCCGGAAACTGAGTCCAGTGGACACTCGCTCCCCCGGAAACTGAGTCCAGTGGACACTCGCTCCCCCGGAAACTGAGTCCAGTGCACACTCGCTCACCCCGGAAACTGAGTCCAGTGGACACTCGCTCCCCCGGAAACTGAGTTCAGTGCACACTCGCTCACCCCTGAAGCTGAGTCGCTGGTGGTTCTTGAACTGCTGTTTGAGCGTCCACCATCGGCCACGGAGCCACTGCGGCGATCGGACGGAGTTGCGCGGCCAGCTCTCGGTCAGAGAGTTCCAGTCAATGTCACCCTCCTCAGTCAGCTGAGACTCGAACAGTCTGCGGCGAGAGAGGGGGCTTAGGGGCGCCTCAGCTACTCAGGCTATGTGGTCCGTGTCAGAAGGGTGCATACTATAATTAGAGGGAACATCTCAAGGTCAGGAGGGTACATTTCGAGGTCAGAGGGTCAGGGGCGTAGGCACAATTTTTCCCAGGGGGGGGATAGGATCAGAGGGGCCCTCGTAGCCAAGGGGGCCCACATAATTAAAACAGTACAGTACGTTATATGTTGTAAAACAACGAGAGAAAGAAACACATAAAATAACGAATGTTTTTTTTTGTGTGGGGAGGGGGGTCAAAAACTCGAAATTTCGCAAATCCGCGATAGCCATTTTCAATACAATGTCATTTCCTTTCTTTCGGCGTTTTTTATTTACAATTTTCTTCAAAACTCGATTTTCTACGATTTCCCAAACATTTATTGTTTTTCCACCAAAAATAGCATGACATGACGTGATTAAAACGTCATTATATCCCAAAGTACACCACCATTTCCATTGAAATGTTGCGATAAGACGTAGAATTGATGCAGCATAATGTACTGAAAGGTTGACGTCGATATCTATCATTGTTTTCAAGTTATTGAGAAAATCAGGGGGGCAGATTCTGTCACCTCCAGCGGGGCGCAGGTTAATGAAAATATTATCCTGCATCACCATTAAATTCGGATTCAGGAAACAACACAGTACGTACATGCCGATTATGCATATCTACGATGAAGTTACCAAATATCTACAAAATAACGAAGTAACATACTCCTATATATTTATTTACAGAGCTTTGGATACCGTTTGCTTATAAATTTTCTTGAAAAAATACACCACATTGTGATACGAGGGGTTTCTACAACACGATAGTCATATCTTAACACGTACCCTGGAGGGCCTCTGATAATTACACGCCCAGAGGGGGGGGGGAATTCCGCCCGCCCCCTAAAATCTCGAAAACCACGCAACGTAGCGACAAGCGGAAAACGGCGTTAGATAGCTCGAGACAAGCTCTATCGAAGGTATATCTGTCTTCTTTTTGGGGTCAGGTCAATATTGAGGTCACCAGAGGTCATCAAAGCGATATCTATCCAAAGCGGTAAAACAATCAAAAACTCTTGAAATATGTGATCGCTATTTTTTTCCTCAAATTTGAGCTCAGGTCAATATTTTAGGCTCCAGAGTTCATAAAATGTAAGATTTTTGTTTTGGCAAAACAGTTTTTCGCAAATAACTTTTTACCTAATGAAGACTAGGGACTATTTTTACGCCATCGTGTTTGTCTCGGCAAGGCGCTTCTAATTCAAAATCGTAGAAGGGTGAGAAACATGTTTACATGTTTTGTCTTCAGAAATCGAAGATTTCCACTGGGGGGTCGCTCAGGAAAGTACGGGCCAACGTGTTTCTCCGGATGTGTGTCCAGACGAGATATTTGGCCACCTCTGCAGGTCGACGTTGCGGTTATTGGTTCGGAAGATAACCTGGGGACGAAAAACGCCCCCTCCAGCCAATGGCGTTCGGCTGAGATCCCAGCCAATCCCGGGTTAATACTCGTGCATTGGCAAAGCCTTGTGCTCCTCTCAGACGTTACTAGCATACACTGCAAAAACAATGAGAACTTTGATTGGTCTTCCTTCGAAAGCCTCACCAGCGCTCGACCGGCAGACCACCTCTACCACCACAGGACGCCCTTAAGGACAGCAGAGGCCCTCTACAGATCGGCCTCTAAAGGCCGACAGAGGGCCCTCTACAGATCGGCAGGGCCCTCTAAAGGCCAGCAGAGGGCCCTCTGCAGATTGGCTGAGACACTGCAGATCGACAGGGCCCCTAAAGGCTGGAAGATGGCCCTCTACAGGTCGGCAGGGCCCTCTAAATGCCGGCAGAGTCCCTCTGCATATTGGCAGGGCGATCTACAGATCGGCAGGGCCCTCTAAAAGCCGGCAGGGCCCTCTAAAGGCCGGAAGGGCCCTCTAAAGGCCGGAAGGGCCCTCTAAAGGCCGGAAGGGCCCTCAAAAGGCCAGCAGGGCCATCTAAAGGCCGGCAGAGAGCCCTCTATAGATAAGCTGAGGCACTGCAGATCGTCAGGGCCCATAAAAGCTGGAAGAGAGCCCTCTACAGGGGGCAGGGCCCTCTACAATCTGCATGCGGGAAGGACTCTCTAAAGGCCGGCAGAAGGCCCTCTACAGATCGGCATGGTCCTCTAAATGCCGGCAGAGGCCCTCTACAGATTGGCAGGTCGATCTACAGATCGGCAGGGCCCTCTAAAGGCCGGCAGAGGGCCCTCCCCAGATCGGCAGGGACCCTCTACAGATCGGCAGGGCCTTATACAGGCCGGCAGAGGGCCCTCTACAACCGACAGGGGCCCTCTAAATACCGGCAGGGGGTCATCTGCAGATCGGCAGGGCCCTTTAAAAGCTGGTGGAGGGCCTCTCAACACTGGCTGGGGCCCTTTTGTGCGTATTTACATATGCATGCCTTTAACAGACAAGCAAGTGAGCTGTTATATATTCGTGTTACTATTTTTTCAGGTTCGTGGGCGTTCTTTTATGCGACGTAAGGCGTTTTGCGGGCGCCTGACACCATCCAAAACACTGGGGCCTTCGGCCCCAGGGGGCCCTCGCCCGGTCGCCACAGGAGCCCGCCTGGCCTCCAGAGGGGGGGGGGGGGGCATGACCCCCTTGCCCCCCCTTGCCTACACCCTTGTAGAGGGTACACATCGGGGTCGGAGGGCACATCCATATGTCAAAAGGTATATCACCTGGTCAAAGCAGAATGTCTGGTTCGACGAAATGCAATATAAAAGGGCCCTGTGGGGACCTTGGTTAGTTTGCACTGAGAGTAAATCGAGTTTTTTTTTATTCATCTCCGTAACTGTGAAGGTAAGTTTATCGAATAACCCCAACAGTCTGTTTCGTAATCGACTAGTTGCAGGTTGTTCGGTGAATATTTGCAAAACAATAAAAGTGCTGATGAACGTGATGCACACCATTTTGCACAAAAATAAATATTTCGCGAGATATTTGTATGTAAAAGTTTATCATTTATAAATCACTTGATGTTGTGACGTCAGACGGCAATGGTTAACCGCCGGTCACCGGAAAGACAGGGCGTTTCCCGGCGTTTCCCGTGGAAAAAAAATGGTTAAAGGGAAATAATGACCTTTTCATTTTGTTAGCAACAATTTCTTTGGCTACCGTTATGGTATTACAATGTCATCTAAATTTAAGAATTAAATACACATTCCCTAATTCAAAGTTGGGAGTTTGGAGAAATTAAAAAGCACGTACATATACTTCTTAAGGAGTTCATGATCGGTATTTTCCCTCCACTATTGGAAAGCGACACAAGCTTTTGTATCAATCTGTTCAACGTTGTTGAATTACCTCTCAACAAATCGCCGACACTAAATAGGTCGTCGCCGATGTGCATCGATAAGCTTCCGATTGAATAGACATTTTGTATTGCTTGCTGTTTTGTTTAGGGGAAAATGATTCTTTTGCATGATAATATAAAGCATAGTGTTATATACAGCCAAAGCCAAAACTATACAAAACTCCTAATGTTAAAGATAGATGAAGCAATTTTCAAAAATTGAGGGTCGCAACCACTAACTAGGCCGCCGTTATATGCTAGGCAGCCGTTCACTGCTAATTTGGTTAAATTTGTATTCAATGGCTGTTAATTGTAGAGGATCGTCGGGCATATAATCACAACAAGCAGAACGCAAAATATATTGTCCACTCCATTGCGTAAAAAAGCAATACGGGAAAAGCCCGCAGTTTGATGAGGACCAAAAGTACTTGGAAGTACCGGTCGTTAAAAGTGTGGAACGCTATCAACTTTAACTTGAAATATCTTTCCGCAGGAAAGTTTTTACGCAAAATGTGGTGAATTTGCAATATATTTTGGTCTCCTCTGTCAATTTCAAGAAATAACTCTATTTTTTGTATGGGAAAAGGTCATTATTTCCCTTCAATCGTTTTACTCTGATTTACTGTTCACACCAAACTGCTCAGAAATTCGCGGAGATGTATGCTGTGCATATTCAAAACGCAAAGCATCATCTTAATATCTTCTACAGCCCATGTTCGAGATAGGCTCCGTTTCGGCTGAGGCACGGTTCTGCCCTCCGCCTCAGACTCACCACTGCTTACGGGCACATGTCGGCTGGGATGGCCCGCACTGCAGCTCCCACGGCTTTCTTTAGTTGCTTCCTGGTCTGGAGATTCTTCTTAAACACCTGTTACTCTTTCAGGTACCTCCGCATGAAGTAGTCAAGAGGGCTCAGATCCGGAGGCTGCCCTCACTGAAACACTACCCAGAAACCACTTTCAAAATGCGACCGTGCCCTCAATGTTGCTCTGAAATAGCTTCTGTCGGGTCCAGAGCTTGAGTGGATAGATATCGAGATCATCCCTAGAATCCGTTTGGCTGTGGCGATCCTTTAAAATGCCCTTGAACTTCCTTTAAGATTATTGACTTGGTGACCAGGTAGAATTCCACAATTTTAGTTTGGTCATTGATGCTTGTTTCTGTAAAGCTGCGTGATTACACATGCAATGACATAGGATATATGCCCGTCCTTCTGTTCTCGGTCCGCTACTCTTTCTCGTGCTTATCAATGATTTGCCTGAAGTGGCTTTCACCCGTGAGTGGGTCTGACATACCCGTCCTTGCTGTTGGCACAGAAACACCAGAGCTGTCTGATATCGCCATAACGCCAGAGGGCGTTGAACTGAAGCTTCGTGCTCTCAACCCCTCCAGTGCCCCTGGGCCTGATGACGTACACCCACGCGTGTTGCGAGAGGCACGCCACTCGCTCTGTACTCCTCTGGCACTCCTGTACCGCAAGGCGTTGGATACTGGTGCGTTACCCCGAGACTGAACACTGGGTAGGATAGTGCCCATCTTTAAAAAAGGGGACAGGCAAGATCCTGGGAACTACCGCCCAGTTAGCCTAACGTCCGTGACGTGCAAGGTACTCGAGTCCATGATCCGAAACGAGCTTTTCGGCACCTAACTGACACTCAACTTTTGTCCTGCAGTCAGCATGGATTCCGTCCTAAGCGCTCCTGTAATACTCAGTTGGTCGATGTTCTTGATGACTGGAGTAAAGTCCTAGAGAGTAGCAACCCTATTGATGTACTGTATCTAGATTTCCAGAAGGCCTTTGACTCTGTCCCTCACCAGCGTTTGCTCCACAAACTTCGTTGCTATGGCGTCAGTGGTAAACTCTACTCATGGATCGAGTCCTTTCTGACAGCAAGGAGACAGCAAGTAGCTCTGAACGGGCATGTCTCAGACTGGACTGACGTCGCAAGTGGTGTTCCCCAAGGTTCTGTTCTCGGTCCGCTGCTCTTTCTCGTGTTTATCAATGATTTGCCTGAAGTGGTCCATTCTTCCATAAAAATGTTTGCTGATGACATGAAACTGTACTCCAGTGTTCCACTTCAAGCGACGTCTCCTTGCAAGCCGACCTGGAGGCCCTGGTCAGATGGTCCGACACCTGGCAGCTGCCCTTTAACGAGAGCAAGTGCAAGGTCCTGCACATTGGTCGCAAAAATCAAAACTGCCAGTACACGATGCGGGGAGCCCATCTGAGCGTCGCAGAAGTAGAGAAGGACCTGGGGGTTCGCATCGACTCTGAGCTGAAGTTCAGAGAGCACGCTTCGGCAGTCGTAGCCAAGGCCACCCAGATCATAGCGGTCATACGTCGCTCCTTCGCCTTGATTGACGAGTACACGCTTCCGCTGCTGTACACAACTCTAGTGCGACCTCACCTGGAGTATGGGAATCTCGTGTGGGGCCCCTTCAACAGGGCAGACCAGAAGCTGGTCGAGAGGGTGCAGAGAAGAGCGACCCGCATGGTGACCAGCCTACGCCTCCTGCCCTACGTAGAGAGGCTGAGAGCCCTGCAGTTACCATCTCTCTACTTCAGGCGCAGACGTGGTGACATGGTTCATACTTATCAGATGTTCCACGGTGGTGTAGATATGGACCCCGCCAAATACTTCACTCTTGCCACTGATGGTGCCACAAGAGGGCACCCATACAAGATTCGAAAGTCCCCAGCATCAGGCAGAGTCAGGAGGTCAGCCTTCGCCATTAGGGTAGTCAACGACTGGAACAGCTTGCCAGCTGACGTCTGTTCTCCCACTGTAAACTCTTTCAAGGCTAGTCTCGATGCCCGCTGGACTCACTTCCGGTACTACATACCGGACACTGATTGAGTCAGTATGAAACATAGGAGCTCGATGAGAACGGGACCTACAGGCCTTAGGGCCTTTTTCAAATCCCGATCAAAGTAAGGTAAGGTAAGGTAAGGACATCTGGTTAAATTATCCGTTGCACGTGCTTTGATTTCCGTGCGATAAGTATGCTGTTTAATTTTCTGTTGAACCTCCATATTAAAAAGAAATGTGTCAACCGAGTTGCTCAAGACTACCTCATGTAACTTTGATCGCCTGAACTATTGCCATCTGACGTCACGACCAATCAGAGAGCAGAATTATAAATTACGTACACATACAGTATACCTAATTACTTTAAATACTGACAACTTGGAGGAATTTATAGTAAAGTGACACTTAATAAAATATTGTTTATTCATTTTCTTTTTGACCTCATCTGGATGTGTCAAGGATGCAAAAAGAGTGTCCCGGAGTTTAGCAGCTTGGTGAATGGCGGCAACCCAGTAAACTCTGTGGCACTTAAAAATAGGATCGAGAAGATTGGACGCCAAATTCAGGAGCTGGAGGAGACCATCAAGGTGGATTTTAAGGCCTCGATGATTGAGAACAACAACAGGTACCAAAAGCTGGAAGCGAATCTAGGCAAAGCACTAGGTAGAGTAGAGAAAGCTGTGCAGGAGAATACAGATAAGCTAGCCTCGGTCAAGGATGGCATTGTATCCAGTGAGGGAATGCGTGCTTCCTATGCAGGTGTGGTAAAGAAAGCGGTGGGAGAAAAGATGGAACAGATGAGTAAAAAAACAACTCCAGCTTTGGAGCCAGGCATGGTACAGGCAGGAGTGCTTTGACAGGGAAAACCGTAAGTGCAACCTGATCATAAGCAACCTGCCTGAAGTACAAGGAGCAGGTGTTGGGAATTGCATGGCTGCTGAGAAACAGGCTGTCTATGATTTGTTTCATGAACTGCATTTGGAGGTAGAGGTTGGCAAAGTAGTTCGTCTGGGAGCAAAATCAGGTAATGGCAGACCCAGACTGCTGCTTGTGTCCACTCCATCTCTATCTGATCACTCTATCTGAAGATGTAACGTGGGATGTGGTGAGGGCAGCTAAGGATCTGCGAGAGCTAGAGGAGTAAAAAAATGTGTACATAAATCCTGACATGACCAGGATGGAAAGACAGGCTCAGGGAAGCTCAGAGCTGAGGTCCGTGACAGGAGAGATAAGGGGGAGGATGTATACATCTCAAAGGAAAAAACAATGGTGAGAAGGAGCCAACGCCCAAGCGGGAACAGGCTGGCAGTAAACCAACCACAGACAACAGGCTGTGATGGTAAGTGCAGGGGAGACAGGCTGGAGCACTTGCAGGGCTAATGGAAGGTGCTGACTCTGAGGTTGGTGCTCATGAAGAAGGTGCTGTAGGTGGTGCTGGACAAACGGTAGCTCCAGTGCAAACTGGCGCGGCAGAAGCACAAGGAGACAGAGATGTAGCATCAGGACAAGCTCAAGAATGACTGATAGATGGGCAGCAAAATAGAGAACTGGTAACTGGGGAAGACCTACAGGTGAGACAAAACATCAAGTTGTTGTATACGAATGCTGATGGTCTTCTGAACAAAAGAGATGCCTTGACATTATTTGCCAACATTGAGAAACCTAATATTGTACTCGTCGGTGAGGTAATTCCTAAAGCACAGAAATTGCCTATCACAACAAAAGGCCTGGAAATACCAGGGTACAGAAATGCTATAACTAATTTTAATCCAGAAGATCCAGATTTCGGTACATCAGGAAAGTGAGGGCTGGCAATATATGCTCAAAATTGCTGCAGCATCTCTCCTATACAGTATTTTTGATGAGCATCTTCTGGTTGAAATTAAGTTGTCTGGTTCAGATTCACTCTTGTTGGTCCTGGTATACCGCAACAGGCAGGGAACTACAGACAGATACTCTACTGAACGACTTTGCAGATTGTTTCACGAAGTTTCCAAACGAAGGGCAACTCATTTGGTGATTGTGGGTGATTTGAATAAGAAAGAGATCGACTGGAACAACAATGTATGCACCGAAGGCCCAAACCATTTTTCACAGCACTTCTTGTCATGCACACAAGAATGTTTTCTTTACCAACACGTAATTAACCCCACCCGATTCACACACGGAGAGTCTTCAAGTGTCCTTGATCTGATCTTTTCAAGTGAGGAAGCTATGGTACAAGATGTCACACACCTTGCTCCTCTGGGTCGCAGTGACCATTCATGTCTGGCATTTCAAATACTGGTATCAACTGGTATCAACAGTGCCCGCAAGAACCATTTCAATATCAATAAAGGTGATTATGCAAAGCTGAGAGGATTACTAGAGCAAGTTGATTGCGACTTCCTAGTGGACACTGGAAATGTTGAAACTTGTTGGAACAACATTTTGTTAGAACTGAACAAAGCTATCAAGGATTGCATTCCGCGAAAAGCAAAAACGTCACAACGTAATATGTGTATGGATGTGGAAACAGTCCGTATGAGAAGAAGGAAAAATAAACTATACGCAAAATATTTCAGAACCATGGATGATGCTGCATATGCCAGATTTGTAGTCCTTCGAAATAGCCTCATGAAAATGACCTAAGACAAATACGTAAGGAGTACGAAGCCAAATTAGACAGAGACTTCAAAACAAATCCCAAGGCCCTGTGGCGGTACATAAATACAAGGTTGAAGACGAAGTCGACCATTGAAGATTTGAAGCGCGACGATGGATCAATAGCTCGTACAAATACTGAAAAGGCAGAAGAGCTGAGGAGATTTTTCAGCACAGCATTTACCAAGGAGAACCTTCTGATGATTCCGGCTATGGCAGATCATTCCTTGGGGTGCCAGGTCGATGATGTTGAATTCAGAATGGCTGATATACTGAAGAAATTGAAAGATCTGATCGCAACAAAGTCCCCTGGCCCAGATGGCATTCATCCCCGTATCTTAGTTGAATGTGCTGACCAACTACGTGGCCCGTTGTCCTTCCTTTGTACTCTATCTATGGAAAAGGGTGTTGTTCTTCCAAGTGATTGGAAGATGGGGAACATCTCGGCTATTTTTAAGAAGGGAAACCGACATGCTGCATCCAACTATCGACCTGTAAGCCTTACATGCATTGTTTGCAAACTGAAGGAATATGTGGTCCGGGACAAACTTATGCATCATCTGATCAGTAACAATTTGCTCAGTGATCACCAGCATGGTTTTATGCCTGGAAGGTCTTGTGTCACCCAGCTATTGGCAGTTATGGACAACTGGACAGCAATTCTAGACACTGGCAAGCCTCTGGATGTTGTATACCTGGATTTTTCCAAGGCCTCTGAATCGGTTCCCCATAAGCGTCTCCTTGATAAATTGGCAGCATATGGAATCCAGGGAAGACTTCTGAAATGGTTGAGGCATTTTTAGCTGACATATGGCAAAGAGTTGTAGTAAGGGGAGGAAAAATAACAATGGAGTCGAGTTACTAGTCGAGTTCCACAGGGTAGTGTACTTGGCCCCTTGCTCTTCCTGGTATATATCAATGACTTACCAGCAATGGTTAAATCATCAATGACAATATTTGCAGACGACACCAAAGTGTACGCACAGTACCAACCATGCAGGAAATATATGAGCTCCAAGCAGACATCAATAGTCTAACTGTATGGTCCCAATTGTGGCAGCTTCCCTTCAACACCCAAAAATGCAAGATCATGCACCTTGGAAATGCTAATATGACACATGAATATTCTATGAACGGCGATGCCCTCGAAGCGACACCACATGAAAAGGATCTAGGAGTAGTTATTGATAATCAGCTGCAGTTCAATGTACACACAGTCCAAGCTGTAGCCAAAGCATTCAAAGTGCTGGGAATGATGAAACGGTCGTTTGAAAACTTTAACCGGCAGACAATACCACTTCTCTTTCGATCTATTATCAGGCCAATCTTAGAATATGGTAACTATGTCTGGGGACCAATGTACTGCGGAGACCAGGACTCAGTGAAACGAGTTTTGAGGCAAGCAACAAAGCTTGACAGATCTCTATGTGATCTCCCGTATGAACAGAGACTAGAACACCTCAACATGCCATCCATGTTCTACAGAAGGCAACGAGGCGATATGATAATGGTATTTCAGATTGTCACAGGAAGAATTCAGATTCTACATGAGTAGCTGTTTGAGCTTGCTGAAAACCATGGCACACGCGGACATCACCTGAAGTTAAGAAAGCCCCCGTGAACAGGCTGTTGAGGCAGAACTTCTTCAAGATCCGAGTAATTAACAACTGGAACAACCTCCCTGAGCAGGTCATTGGCGCTCCTTCAGAACATGCTTTTAAGAATAGGCTCGATGAGCATCGGAAATTGCACAAGTACTGGACAAGACACCAGTAAGACTTAAATGAGACTTGAGCTGTAGAGAGCGGGAGTCTAAAGGCCCCGGCTGCGGGGCCTTCTATTCTGTACCTATTGAGTATTGAGTATTTTTATCATATACATAAAAACAGTGGGTTATGTAATCTGCAACTAGCCCATTGCCATCCTTGGAACGCCATCTAATTTGGCATAGCCCAGAGCGCTGCTCGGACGCATAGCCCAGAGCGCTGCTCGGACGCAAGCTAGTAGCACTATTAGCGCTAGTAACGCTTTCGTTCTCCATGGCAACCAGGCGTCAGCCAATGAAAAGCCAGAACGTATTCCCTTTCTGGCTTTTCATTGGCTGACGCCTGCGGCCTGGTTGCCATGGAGAACGAAAGCGCTACTAGCGCTACTAGCGTGTGTCCGAACAGCGCTCAGGATTACTTTTTTTATCCGAATGTTTTTGCATGGATGGATTTCCGAGGTCAGGATCCGCGCTAAGCAGAGCTTGTTGCGCAGGTCTTGACCTCAACACACGATCGCGCAATTCCTGTTGGCCGGCAGAATTTAGAGTCGAAAGTTTTACGTGCCCGACATACCTGGACACGGTCTGCCCCGCTCAATGACGTGACCTGACCTAGAGTGCGACCGCTGCCACCGGCCGCAGGCAATCCCAGTCAGGGACAAATAGCGAGCGCCGAATTGACTCGAACCCGGGCTGCCACTACCGGAAAAGGTCAGAAGTCCAGCGCTCTCCCACTGAGCTACAGGGACGGGCAGGATATGCATGCCTCACGAGAATGTGCCAGAAAATAGACCTGACCGCCGGGAGGTATCTGGCAAAGCCATTACGTTCACACTGCCAACATTGTGACTGCTGATCACCACCGAGGGATCGACTCAGCCGCCTCTCCACCTCCAGCTCCTCAGCCAGCCGTCTCTTTCTACGGGCTGACAGCACGGCACGCAATAATCACGTCACATATTCCTTGCCCAGATCTGGTGGGAATGGTTTAGTTGCAGACCTTACCTAACCCACTGTTTTTATGTATTTGTTAAACAAGCAAATGAATACAAAACATATAGAGTGTCACTTAACTATAAATTCCTCGGAATTGGCAGTATTTAAAATAATTAAGGATATTTACGTAGTTCATTCATTTCATCATTCTGCTCTCTGATTGGTCGTGACGTGATATGACAATAGTTCAGGCGATACAAGTTAATCTGAGGTAGTCTTGAGCAACTCGGTTGACACATTTCCTATTAATATGAAGGCTCAACAGACAAACAAACAGCATACTTATCGCACGGAAATTAAAGCACGTGAAACGGATAACTTAATCAGGTGTCATTTCATTTGTTATCACGCGGCTTTACAGAAACAAGCATGACGGCGCGGTCGAGGGTACAGAACAATATTGAGGGCACGGTCGCATTTTGCAAGTGATTTCTTGGACAGTTTTTCAGTCAGGGATGCGGAGTCGATAGCATTTCAGCAACTTCGACAACGACTCCGGCCGAAAAAAATCGACTCCTACTCCGACTCCGACTCTAACTCAGACTCCGGCCTATATCCGTTCTCCAACCGCATGCTAGAAAGCAATATATGCAATGCCATATATTTTCTCCGTTTGTCTTTATTCTTAGCAGTATGGAGAACAATGCTACGCTGCCCGAGCATGCCCGAGCATGGGCGCGCGCCTCGACTCCGGCATCCAAGTCAGTGGTGTGGATTAAAACAAAAATGGGATGCTCAAGGGTGGATGTAACGGAAAATCGTGTCATCGTGCCATGCCCCTAAACGACTGAAATCGACCGAAAATTTGCATCTTTTCTGATTTTTAAGGAAATCTTTTTAAAAAAATACAAACTCAAGTTTGTTTTAAACATAGTTAAATGCACAAGCGAGCTAGATCCTTTGTGTTCGTGCCACAGCCACTGGCCAGTGTTTGGCTGAGCACTTGAAAACTCACAGGACGTAATCAAGCCATACAACTATCTATCTATCTCAGAGTTTGTAATATTTATTTCAGTGACTTAAGGTCAGGTCAGTTTCGTGACCTTCCCATTATAAGTCAACGAGAAAATATATATACAAAATATATCAGAGGATACATATTAGATCAGAATCTGTAATCATTTTAAGATTATGATATTATAGCGCATTCTTGAAGACCAAGTACAATTAGTGCTCAGTGACCCCTACAAGATCGAGTGAGGTCATTTGAGGTGACCAGCACTTCATTTCCAATAACTCTTGATAGCATAAAATGAAGATAAGAACGTGAGACCAGCACCACTGGGTATGTCTCGTCGAGACGCGTCCGACATTGCGCAGCACGACATACCTGGTTCACCACATGACCTTAAATTTCCTTGACCGGAGGTCAAATTTTGAATTTGACTTAGATAACCTGGTCACCATGATATGATTCGAATCTCCTTGACGAAACGAGCACGATTACGTTAAAATGGGCGCCAGGTGACCATAATAGTCGGTGCGTCCAAAACCTAAATAATCAGATGACGTTAAAATTATTGCCCATCTTCATCAGGCGGAAATCTACCGCTAGATCAGTAGACTGTAGGTTTCATTTTCCACTCATTTTCTTTCGAAAGGGGTGTAAAGTTCCTAAGCCGACGACTATTCCACCGACCAAAGTAATCGCAAATAGTTAAAAAGTAGACTCCGACTCCGGCCCGGAGTCTGCCGACTCCGACTCCGCAGCTCTGGTTTCAGTGAGGACAGTCTTCGGACAGTCCCTCTGGACTATTTCCTGTGGAGGTACCTGAAATAGTTATATGTAGGTGTTTAAGAAGAATCTCCAGACCAGGAAGCATCTAAAGAGAGCCGTGGGAGCTGCAGTAGGGGCCACGCGCCGACATGTGCCCGTACGCAGTGGAAGTCAATTTTTTTTTGTGATGACATATGGTAGGTATGTGCTGTTAATATTGTTGTATATTGTGCTAGAGTGTTATTTGTGTATATGGTACCAGTTCCCGTTAACAGCACCAGGACCTTCATTGGTATTTGTGGTGTAATACATGAATCTGAATTTGAATCTGAATCTGATATTGCAGCGGAGGGTAGAGGTGTGCCTCAGCCGAAACGGAGCCTATCTCAAACATGTGCTGTAGAGGATAGCAGGATGACGGTCCGCCGCGTGTGGACCGACCGCCAGCGGCAGGCCCGCCGCAGGCCGGTCGTGTTTTGAATATGCACAGCATAAATATCCACACAGTTCTGAGCAGTTCGGTGTGAACAGTAAATCAGAGGAAAACGCTTTACATTTTTTACTTTCCACGCGAAACGCCGGGAAACGCCGGGAAACGCCGGGAAACACCCTGCCTGTCCGGTGGCCAGCGGTTCATTATTGCCATCTGACGTCACAACATCAAGTGTTTGATAAATTATCAACCTTTTCATACAAATATATCGCGAAATGTTGATTTTTATGCAAAATTGTGTGTATCACGTTCATCGGCACATTTTCTTATTGTTTTGCAAATACAACCTGCCATTAGTACATTAAACTCCGACATTCGCGGATAGTGCGAGTTCCAATAATTTGGTGGAAACGTATCGGAATCTGAGAGAAGACTAACGGATTTAACACGCGCCCTGGAGGGCCTCTGATAATTACACGCCCTGGGGGGGGGGGGGCGGATTTCGCCCCCCCCCCCCCTATGATCTCGAAAACCACGCAACGTAGCGACAAGTGGGAAACGACGTTAGATAGCTCGAGACAAGCTCTTTCGAAAGTATTTCGTTAATTTTTTCAGGTCAATATTGAGGTCACCAGAGGTCATCAAGGGTCAGATTTTCAAGTTTCAAGACTTCGGTTCGAACACCCCCAAATATATCGGGAACTATGATAGTTAGCAGCAAACGGAAAAAAAGCAATCGAAAGTCATTGAAAAATGCAATCGACATAGGTGTCCTCAGATTTGAGCTCAGGTCAATAGTTTAGGCTCCAGATGTCATCGAATGTCAAAAAGGTGATTTTGTTTTCAAAACTGTTTTCCCCAAATAACCTTTTACCTAATAAAGATAAAGCAATAATGTTTACGCCATCGCGTGTGTCTTGTCAAGGCGCTTCGAATCATATTCATGGTGACCGGGTTAGGTCAACTGAGAAATTTGACATCAGGTCAAGGTCAAGTGGTGGCCCAAGTTGGTCATGTTGCATATTGGGAGACGTGTCTCGACGAGACAAACATATTGGTACCGTTTTCTCTTCTCTATCTTCATTATATCGATAGTTATTGATAAAACTGTGTTGGCGGTCACAAAATTGACCTGACCTTAGGTCACCGATATTAGAAATCCGAGATAAACAAATTGTTGGTATCTATGACCTTATGAAGTCCTGCAAGATTGAAACCGATCGGCGTAAAACTGTGGCTGTGATACTACTGCAAACGTTTTGGAGTTGAGGTCATCACGTGACCTGGTCTGGTGACCTGACCTGAGATGACCTGAGGCCAAGAATTTTACATAATGCGGGAAGTTCATTTCTAAACAGGTAGCGCCGCCGTTTTTGCGCTATCCTCGAAAAACCGGAGGGGTGGGCGGATTTCGCCCCCCCCCCCCCCCCTCCAGGGCGCGTGTTAAGGGGTTTTCGGGAATACCTTGGCCATGATAATCACTCTGATCTGCATCAAGGTGGATTTAGGTGGACCTTAAGGTGGATAACAATGGCCTCTAAGGTATATTTATGCGGATTAGGGTGGCTTAACCATAGTCAGCGCGGGGGGATGCCCCCCCCCCCCCCTCGGTTTTTCGGGAATAACTAGCGTAAATATCAACCGATTGCGATGAAACTTGCAGTACCCTACTTGTGAACAATGACACATTTTCTAAATTTGTTTAAGTTGTAGGTCGCATGACCCGTGACTTTTTACCTGTTTTTCAAGGTCATGTTAGGCGCAACTGGCGTCCCGTAGTATTGATCCTTGTAACTTGTGCAGTTTCATAGTGTTGTATTGTTCAGGAGCATATGCACATGTGTTTCCAGGTGACAGTTGTGGTTTCCATTGAGATTGTGACCTCGATTGACCTTTTCAGAGGTCAACCAAGGTCACTGACCTCCGGTGACCTCATATTACTTTTTTGGCTTCTGGCAGTTTCTAGGACATTTTGTAACGCTTATTTCAAATATGGGATCCATTTTACATAATTATATGTTCCACTGGGGTCATGTACCGCCACAGGTCAACCGAGGTCACTGACCTCAAATGACCTGACATGACCTGACCTTTTTGGAATTTGGCAGTTTCTAGGACATTTTGTGACGCTGATTTCAAATTTGGTACCCATTTAGCATAATTATATGCTCATTCGCGATTCTAGCTTGATTAAATTCAATTTATACGCATTTACATTTTGGTTTAATTTTAGGTCATTGGCATGACCTCAGAGGTGACCTATTGACCTAGCACCTTAAAATCAGGTATCAATGGCTTCCTCTCGTAACAAGCAACATGCTCGTTTTTTAATCCAAGCTCTAGCCCAATTAGGGGCTAAACGCTAGGGGGGTTGTACCCTACCCCCCCCCCCCCCCCCCCCCCCTGCACGGTCACGCACTGATCGGACGCTGCACGGGCCAGGTTAAGGTGGATTAAGGGGATAACCGGCAATGGAGGTGGATTTATGGAAAATAAGTGAGCATCTGATTACTGACACGTCGATGAGCCGCTGGTCGTCTTCCCGGGTCCACTCGTCACCCCCCATCGTCTTCCAGCTGAGGTTGTTCAGCCATTTGCTGCGACACTGCTTCTCCGACCGAGTGATCACCTGCAGTGACACACGACCCATCACTGGTAGAGATCTGAAGGTGCCGCAACATCGGACACCGGGTGATCACCTCCAGTGACACACGACACAGCACTGGTAGAGATCTGATGGTGTCGCAACATCGGACACCACTAGTAGCGAAAGTGCTGATCAGATTGATCACCTACCTGTATTACTTGCTTAGTAATTGCGAAAATCATACAACAATAGTTTAGTATTACTTGATTAGTAATGGTGAAAATCATACAACAATAGTTTAGTTTTTGTAATGCTCAACTTATACACATATTGATGAAGAATTCCTGGCAAAGAACTTCGTCCGATTTTGATGACGATAAATATTTGGAGTGTGGCAAACAGCAGAACTTAATTATACGCCACGACACGACAGGATATGCTTATTGCCGGCCTAACATTCCAATAAGGCAGGCTAGCACCGGTCAGCGTGTTGTCACAGTACGAAGTTACAATCATGGCGCATGGGACATTGCGTCATTACGATGACCAGACGTCGGGAAGACGCCTCAAATACACGACTGTTCCCTCTTATTCCAAGCTTTCAATATCGAAACCATAGATTGCATAGATAGCTTAGTCCTCAAAACACATAGCTAAGAGAACAGTCACGTAACGTCCGTATTACGTGACTGTACGTAACGGTACAGTATGTAAGTCACGTAGTGATGTGTCGAAGGCTGGCGATAACATGATGACAGGAGTCAGGCTATGACCTGACCGAATCAGGTGTCATCAGGGTCAAGGGTCAGGTCCGTTCGGCTGGGACTTCGGCTGTCGGCTGGAAGACGTACCTTCTGCGCCACGGCAGCCCAGTTGATCCCGGAGGTAACCTGCTGACCAGGCAGAGCCTCGGTCAGGTCATATACTGCCTGCTCCAGCCGCTCTTCCTCCTCCTTCAGCCATTTACCTGTCGAATCAGACCGCGTTCAGCACGGCAGCGAAGACGTGACGTTCGTTATTAAAGACAGAACATACGCAACAAATGCAATACCTCACGACCAGCTTAACGTAATCAACTATATGTGTCAACATTCTTCAAAAGACTGGCATTGTACACGAACAGTACCAGTTACTTCTACTTATTCACACCAAATGCAATGCAATACCTCATGACAGGGGTGTCGCCACCGGGGATCGCCACCGGGGATCGCCACCGGGGATCGCTCCGACCTCGCTCTGCCCCCCCCCCCCCCCCCAGATTAGCGGGATTTTAACATTAGACCATACAGGATTGGGACCAAATACCTGGCTGCCCCCCCCCCCCCCCCAACACCGGGCTGGCCCCACTCAAAATTTTGTGACGACACCCCCACCTCACGACCACTTCAATGTAAATAACTTTCTCAAAATTCTGCAAAAGACTGAGCGGCATTGGGCACGAACAGCACCAGTATCTTATTCACACATGAATTTCCCTCCACATTCCAAGTATCACACAGTCGTCTCTCGGACCAGCGTTGTCTCCCATCTCCCACCTCCCTCCATCTCCACTCCTCGCCAGATGCGTGTACACCGAGCGCGGCCGGCGTGGCGTGGCGACTGACCCTGGTTGCAGTTGTCGCGCAGCACGCGCACGCGGTCCTTCACAGAGGCAGCTGACCGCCCCATCAGCGCGCCGATGGTGCCCCAGCGGTTGCCGTGGATGGCGCGGAGGTTCCGCAGCTGCTCCACCTCCTCCTCTGTGTAGCGGCCCACGTGGTTCTTGTGGTCGTACATCCTGCCGATACGGGAGCACACGCGCGTCAGGGCGACCGATCGATTCCAGCAGCCAGTGGAATGGGACGTTGAAGTGGACCCAGTCTGGAAAACGCTTCATAAATGTCACACAGAGAAGGCTGAGCTGCAGGCTGACGTAACAAGCGTGACCGTTAACCCTCGCCATACGGGAGCTTTTTCCCCTTCGTCCTACGGGGGGGGGGGCTCCTAAAAAAGACCCCCCTGTTAACTTTCGAACCAAGCAACATAGAGCAACGCGGTAAGAACCAACATGTTGCCTGTCATGTTTGGAATCTAACGGTATGCAATTTGTAGGTTTCGGGTCAACGAATGACCTTCCCAGGTCAGGTTAATGACCTCGATCGACCACGTCCAGACCAGCGATTTTGCTCTGTCAGAAAACCTCAAAATGACAAATTGGTAAATTGGTAAAAAGTTTTTCTTCTTCAAAAAGGCATGCTCCTAGACCAGTTTTGTCTCTGAAATACAGAAAAAGGTAATTATTCGTTCGTATCTGGTAAAAAAAAAACGTTCAAAAAGGTATTACAAAATGACGTCATGAGTTTCTTACACTTAGGGAGCCATCACATGGTAGCTTGGATATGGAAACTATTGCAAACAATAATGACGGACTTAAGGCATATTACGCAGGCTGCTTGTAACGTAAACAACCGTACGACACATCATCTTCTAAAAGGGGGCACCAGTCCTGTGTCGAAATTACTTAGCGTAGGGAGCTATTTTGTTCTCACACAACCCATTTTTCGATCTGCTCTACAAATCTACATACAAAATATATCAGTTCAAAACCCCATGTTAAAGGTGAACTATTCCCCGTAATGCGGCGCAATGCGTAATGCGCAATGACTGCGATAAAGGTAGCTGTCTCCCGATCCCGATGCCGCGAAACGTTGACAATGTTCGTCAGCTGATATAGGCCGGCGGCACTAGTGTATGATAAAGGCGAGCTTCCTGTAAAGAGTAGCGAGCCTCTGAGAATTACACGCACTGTGGAGGGGGGGGGGGATTCCGCCCCCCCCCCCCCCCAACATCTCGCCCCAATAAGAGCTACAATAACGAAATTTGTAGGGCAGGGAGGTTCTGTAGAGAACTCTGTTTCACGAAATTTGCATGACCCTAGGTCAATATCTTCGAGGTCAAATGATGTAAAATATGAAAAAATAGCACTTCGCTCCAGAAACCCCGAAATATCTCGAGAACTATGATAGCCAGGAACAAACGAAAACACAATCGAAAGCTCTTGAAATATGCAATCGCCATGGTATCCTCAAATGTTAGCTCAGGTCAATAGTTTACGCTCCAGAGGTGATCAAAGGTCAAAAAGGCTATTTATGGCAAAACAGTGGTTCGCAAATAACGTGTTGCCTAATAAAGGTAAGGCAATAATGTTTACGCCATCGTGTTTATCTTACCAAGGTGCTTCGAAACATAATCATGTTGGCCAGTAAAGGTCAACTTAGAAATTTGACCTCAGGTCAAGGTCAAGTGGTGACCCAAGATGGTCATGCTGCACATTGGGAGACATGTGCAGCATGACAACACATTGTGCGACGAGACAAACACATTGGTACCGGTTTCACTTCGCTATCTTCATTCTGTCTGAATTGATATCACTTCGTTTTACAAAAGTAACGGAGTAACGGAGTAACTGTAACTTCCGTTACATTTTTTGACGATGTAACGGAGAAACGAGTAACGAGTTACTTTTTTGGAGTAACGGAGTAACGAGAAACCAAGTTACATTTTTAAGTAACGGTGTCCACCTATGCAGTTATTAGTATGAGTAACTCATGACGTCATTTCGATTGGCTATTTTTGGCTTTTAGTGGCCAGATACAGACAAATACATGCTACCACTGCATTTCTGAGACAAAACTGGTCTAGAAACACGCCTTTTTCATTGATATTAATCAGTTTCAAATGTTGACCTTATGTGACCTGACCCTGGCCTGAACTTCACCTAAGGGCCATTATATGGGGTCAGGTTGTGAAAATGGCTACTACTATCGACTTCTACGTGTGAAATAACCCACAAAACATGTGTCGCACGACTTTCGTACACCTCTTGCCAATAGTGACCTTTTGTGACCTGACCTTGACCTTTGCTTACAATTTCACTTTGGCTTATGCGGGATATGTATTTTTACTATTATTATGTAAGGCATTTGAGAGCACTTTGTGCGATAATAGTCGTAATATAAGGCTTTGAATGGAAAGTACGACCCATCAACAAGTAACTCTATTTTGACCTTTGCCCTGACCATGACCTGATGTGACCTTATTTTAAAAATGTCGGGTATGGGTTAGATTCGTCTCATTGAGAGCTTTCAATCGCCGCTTTGCGCGTCTCGCTGCGGTCATTTGTTCGGAAGATATGAGGGGGTAAAATTTACCCCCCCCCCCCCCCCAGCGGGGCGCGTTCGGCTGGAGACCCCAGCGGGCGCGGGTTAAGGAAATGGCAAGAGACAAGGAGGAAAAAAGTTGTCTATCAAAAGAACGCAGCCAGTATCCTATAAGGCGAGTCTGATTATTCGTTTCAGCATTATCGAAGTATAAAGAAGCAGTGTCTGAGTATCCAAGCAAGCCGGCATCGAAGCGTGCGATAACACTACTTAATAAGTGCAGCTAGTTAGTAGTTGGCGTGGCTGGGTTATACGGCGCATGCCTAGCAACGTCCTCTATCACCTAGCCTAGCAACTTCCTACCCAGGTAAACTGGGGACTCGGGTGTCGTGCTCAGTAACGTACTGAACGCACTAGTAGCTATCCAGGCATTTCAATTAAGATCATACCTTAGGTCCTTTCACTCGACGGACACGCGCTGACTGACATACAAGCATGCTTGGTGTGTACCTAATGAATGGATAAGAGATAAAAATAGCACATTATAGCTTTTAGCTTATAGCTTAGATCCGTTCCGTTACAGAGAAGGTGCATATGACGATCAAAGGGTTTCAGGCGAATAACTTGTGAGAGATATGTATATGATATTTGCTCGCTCCTGCCAACATGACTGGTATATATGTTCCATCTTGTTAACCGGACAGTATCGAAGCAACTAAGTAATGGACTGTTGCAGTAACAAGAAACTCAATCACAGTAAGTAACTTCTGAGGAATGCCCTCACAAAAAAGCGCTTTTACATAAGAATGGGGAAGGAAGACTTAAGGTTTCTGACGTTGCTCAATTTATCAAAAAGCACTTATTAAACCTTAGTAAACCAGGGCCAACAGGAGGATGTTCTTCAGGTGGATGTTTTCTCGCTTCAGATCCTGCTAGCGTGAGTAGCACGAATGCGTCATGAACAGTTTTAAAATAATTAAGTAATAAAAACATCATGATGGAGCTTCAATAAATAATTTGAGCCACTGCAGATGATGAAAGCAAAGCGTGTTCTCCGATGATCTGTAAAACGATGCCGAGACATGGACAATAGAATAAGCGGCAGTAACAATGATTGATGACTATTCTTACTCCGGACGGCAGCATTATGGTATTGTTCAGCTCAAAGGGAAATACCCACATGCTCGGGTATCTTGGATTAACAACCGTTATTCACTGGCGCCGGAAAACGTAGGCCAGGTAAGTCCCAGGTTGATACTGAATTCAGAAGAAAAACGAGTGGCATATTACAGATAGCGAAAAATATCCGTCAAACTCCCTGGAAATCAAAACGCATATCATTATAAGTCGATTACAGAGCGGAATACAACCGCAAACGCTAAATGGTCAGCCGTTCTGTTTGCTGTGCACGATTGGTGCGAGGTTTATGACAGACCATACAAATGCTGCAGGTCCACCAAATTAGGTTTGGATTCAGATCGTATTCGCATATAGCCATAGTATTCACATAGCTTTTACGAGCCCGTCGTTATGAATGCGGATAGACGGTGAAAGAAAATGGCATGCTTGAGGCGCACTGCTGTCAGCTGGGCGATGCGCTGCTCGACAAAGTAGTTGATATAGAGATAAGTAGTTGATATAGAGATGTGAATGATAACGGACATGGGAAAATTCAACATTCACGACACAAAAGAAGTCTGGATAATGATAGTACATACAACTCGCTTCGTCTTCTATTCCATCCTCCGCATTTCATCCACAGCCAATGCATGAAAGTCAATTATTCAAATTAATCATTAGATGAATTGGAAAAATCTTTGAAATTTAGCATTGCGATAACAACGAGAAGGCTCTTGTATACATGAGAGGCATTGTTTGGAGTTCACTCGCCGCACATTAAAAATTGAACATATGCTCTACAAAAATAAGTCGGGACATGCAAAATTGGATAGAGCATGGGCGAGCATTGAGGAATGGATGGAGACACATTTAGAACAATTACAGTCTTTGGGAAACGAAAGATTATTGCCACCAGGAGAATTAACTGGAGGATTTATGAAAAAGTGGACATTCGTAAGTAGGGCAGGTCATGCAGGACTATTGAGAGATAAATAAAACATGTTTAACCCGGCATTGACTGGGGTCTGAGCAGAACGCCATTGACTGGGGAGGGGGGGGGGCGTTAAACGCCCCCCCCCCCCTGGTTATCTTCCGAACCAATGATCGCAACGAGACGCGCAAGACGGCATTCGAAGGCTTTCAATGAGACAAATCTAAATCATGCTCAAAAATGTCAAAATGAGGTAAAATGCCAGGTCACGGTGAGGTCAAAGGTCAAAATCAGCGTATTTGAGTTTATGAGCCATACTTTCCATCCAAAGCCTTCGATTGCGACCAGTTTCACCCAGTGCCGCCAAAGGTATGATACATATCCCGCATGAGCTAAAGTGAAATTGTTGGCCAAGGTCAAGGTCAAGGTCAGGTCACAAAAGGACGCAATGTTCAACATATCTACGAAAGTCATGCAACACATGTTTTATGAGTTATTTTCAACGTATAATTCGATAGTGATAGTCATTTTATGACCTGACTTCATTTACGTGAAGTAAATGTCAATTTCAGGTCACATTCAGGTCACCGAAGGTCAACATTTTACATTGTTAAATCTAAACAAAAAGGCATGTTGCTAGACCAGTTTTGTCTCAGAAATACAGTGGTGGCATTTATTTGTCTGTATCTAGTAAATAAAAGCAAAAAACAGCAATTTCAAAATATGACGTCATGAGTTACCCATACTTTAGATGTCATAAGTCCGTCAAAAATGGAGATATCAGTTGGAAATTTGGCTTGGTAGTTGCCTATGTATGGTTCTCTGACATATCTTCCGTTTTTTTATAATATTTTAGCATTGTATGTGTTAATTAAAAAACGTTTTGAGTTTGTGGGGGTCAAAAAACACAAAATTTTAAAAATCCGACATAGCAGGTTTGTAGCCGTTGCAATTTTCTATCTTTTGGCGTTTTTAGATACCTGTTGCTTCAAATGTGGCATTTGTACGGCCTGGCAAAGTTTAGCTGATTTTGGTGTAAACTCGTGTGTGACAGTTGTTTTAGCTATTGCGATAATTAATCAGGGGGCGTTACCCCCCCCCCCCCCCCCAGTCAATGGCGGGTTTAGATCCGGAGTTGATAGATACGGAGTTGATTTCCAGCAGAACAATAACTGTCAATTTCCAGTCATAATATTTCCTAACCATTGACGTCAGCTTGTCCTGTCATTGAATAGTAAACTGCACAGCCTCTTCCGCGCCATTTGTAAGTTAATAAAAGGGAATAGTCGACCTTGGATCTGGTATAAACCTTTCTGGTATAAACCAGCCATCTGGTATGGAAGACCCCATCTTGGTCTGTTATAAATCAATCTGGTATATACCAGCCATCTGATATAAACTATGTCGGGTCGTTCCAAAATCTGCTCTAGAGCCGTTGAGGTAGAGTTGTGGAATAAACGAACCGTGGATCATATGCTTTCTATATCCAAGCTACAATTCTGCTATCTCAATTCAAAACCCCATGTAAAGAGGGTTATTCCCTCTAAACTAGATGGCTAGTTTATACCATAATGGTTTATACCAGATCCAAGGTCGACTATTCTCTTTGTATTTACAATACACTCAGAACACATAAGGCATTGACAAACACATATGTTCGGGAGAAGAAGAAAAAAACGGTGCGAACACACTCGTCTGCATTCACCAGTAGTCGCTGCATTCCAGAATATTAAACCACTCCTTCGCAATCAGCTTGGAGCAACATCAGTCATCGCCTTGACCAGTGAGCAGGCGGAGCGAGTGAACAGGACGCGCGGAATGAGACTGGCGAGAGTACAGTTGAGCTCCGATCCACGACTGGTGGAATGCCACTGGCGAGTGTACGGGTCGGTCTCGGCTCCTTGGATCGCAGACCGACCATCGCAGGACGGCAGAGCTGTTCATGCTGCCACGTCTTCCCACAGGCCAATTGTTCCATGGTTCTAGTGGTGTCCGTATCCGCTGTGTCCGCCGTGTCCGCCGCCATATCCGCCCTGTCCGCCGTGGCCGCCGTGTCCGCCGCCGTGAGCGTATCCCGAATAGGTCACCTGAGCGTTGAACCCGTCGTATCCGCCGGCGTGGTACTTGACGTGCTGGGTGCGGCCGTCCGGCAGCTTCACGCTGTAGTAGCCCTGCCTATACTTGCCGTCGCCGCTCTCGCTGTGGGAGAACTTGGGCCCGTAGTGCGGATCATTGACGCCATAGTCGAACTTGTACTTTGTCGGAACACCGTATCCGTATCCACCACCGTGTCCACCGCCGTGTCCACCGCCATGTCCACCGCCATGTACACCGCCATTTCCACCGTGTCCACCACCGTAGCTAGTGCTAACGGTGACGACCAGAAGGGTGGCGACGAGCAGAACCTTCATACTGCTGCTGCTGTTGCTGTTGCTGTTGCTGTTGCTGTTGCTGTTGCTGTTGCTGCTGCTGCAGTGCTGTCTGTTGGTTTTGACGTTGGGTCAACTGGTATCCGGTCAACTGGTGTCCCACCTTATATACATCGCTGGGTGTCTGCCGACAGGAGGGGGACAGCTAGGAACGGTCCGCTGTGACCTTTGCAGGGCGTGTCCTCACGTCTGACATTAGGCTGGTCACGCTGTGTCCCCACTGTGTGTGCCGGGACAGGGGTCGTGCTGCCCCGCCCCGAGGGCAGGCCCGGGTCAGCAGAGGGCGTGGCCGGGTCACCCGCTGGTCTGGAGACTGGTGTCGCTAGGCGGTGGGGTGGGGCACAGGGACGGAAGGAGCCGTGAGTTCCTGCCACCTGTGTCGTGCGGTCTGTTCCGGTTGTTAGCTCAGAAATGAAGGTCATGTTCCGCTTGGATACACACGTGGCAAAATAATTTTGGTTCGGGATTCTGCTGGGAGCAATACCGCACTTTTGTAAATATCACAGAAAATACAACTCGAATACAACTCGAACTCGAATACAACTCAAAATGATTTATAACGATTTTAGCAGTGCATTTCAGGGTGTTGACCACATACTTTTACTTTACAAACTTGAGACGTCTTACGGTATTTCTGGATCTCTGCTTGCACTTTTTAGATATTACCCGACTAACAGACGCCAGCGGGTTCTTATCAACGGCTGTACTTGTGGCTGGTCACCTGCAGTCAGTGGAGTGCCAGAGGGGACCCTCCTCGGACCTAGCATGCGTTTGGCTTACATTAACGACTTACCTCGTGTTTTGTGCTCACCGTCATTGCTTTATTGTGACCTCATTTTTTTTTAAAGAATCATCAGGGACCAAGACTAAGACGCTTCAAAATGACCTTGATTCACTGCAAGCGTGGGCCGACAAGTGAAAACTTAAACTTCGCTGCCAAGTGTTCCCACTTCCGTATAACACTAAACAACAACTTCCCTCTACGCTTCTCGATCTCAGAATCTCAGCTAAATCTTG
>JAXIVJ010012156.1:0-41226 GCA_036785665.1 Chirona hameri | reverse complement strand
GCTTAGCGATAAGACGCATGTGTTGATTGGTGGCTGGTCGGTGTTCATGCAATATATTGATTCATTTTTGACAAAGTGTGTTTATTGTTTACGTCGAAGTTCCGCCTAGCTCGAAATATTATTGGCTATAACTTTGTCAATTTGCATTGGATTTCCAATTGAAAATAATGTCCACACTCGTCTTGAAAAGGCACGGCACACCCTTTGATGGGTGGCTAGTACCGGTAGCTGCAATATTATTTACATCCCCACATACCGATGAACACACATAAACACATCTGTGGGTAGGTATATCACATTTATTATGCATATGAACATTATGGGTATGTGTTCACGCAACGCCACTCCAACTCTACTCATACAACGCCATAGTGGTAAACATTCACACCAGGGCATGCTTCTCCAGACAAGTTGGGGGGGGGGGGGGGGCTGTGCTGGATTATTTTTTAAAGTACCATCAAAATCCACAAAATGCAGATTTCTCCCCGGATTTGACTCACTTCTTCGTCATAGTTGGAGGAGGGCTGAAACCCCAGTTGGGGGGGGGGGGGGCTGAAGCCCTCCAACTGAATAGGAAACTACACCCCTGATTCACAGTTTTCAATGGCGACCAATATACTCGCGAGTCGCGACCCAGCGAATGAGGTTATTAGTGTTGCTTGCATATTCTGATTCAAGGATAGACTTTTGCCGGTATGACGTCACAACTCGTTTTGGTGATGCAATATTATTGTGACGTCATATGTATTAATATCGATATTTTCCCCAATTATGACAAAATGGTACTTTTTTCTCGCAAAAATGAATGCCAGAACCGTAATCAGGACACTCTTTCCATCATTCCACGTACTTCTCCCAAGGTGTATTATTCCCTTTATAAACCTCCAATCCAAACACGATTAATCATGACCAAATTGTCCCATTGTTATGATTGTCTTGATAATTAAACATACATTTACAAGTATATTTTGATACCAGGTATCTTAAGAGACCATTCCAATCATCAGCATTTTTTTGGCATTTGGGGCAATTTCTGATTACTTTAATGCAAAATGGGACTTGAAATCAGGCGAAATTTTATGATTAGGTATGTGAGATGCATATGTGCTTACCTAATTGTGTTAACATTCATGATGAAAATTTCCTTTTTACCAATCCAATTATACCTATTACTTTGGGTCCCAATTCTAAAAGGAGTCAACATACCTTCAGCTCTGCGATAATACATCACCATGCATGAGATAAGCCAAGGTCACTTGCGGGTACGTACCCTGAAAAATAAACTACCAAGAAAAGTCTTGCCTGGACTAAGAGTTCCATACGTTTGAGCCCGTACGTTACGGGCGTCGAATTCTCCTTATCGCCTGAAAAATAAACTACCAAGAAAAGTCTTGCCTGGACTAAGAGTTCCATACGTTTGAGCCCGTACGTTACGGGCGTCGAATTCTCCTTATCGCCTTTCGACCGAGGCAATGAATACGAAGCAACCAGCTGATGAAGCCTTTACGGCGGTTACTTCAGCGGGTGAGCCGGCCGAGGACAGAGGTCACCGTGTCTGGTGGCGGCCTCCTTTTACTCCCCTCAAGTCGTCCAAGGCCGTGGCACGGCGAGTGACGCGCCGCACCGCAGCGCCGCGCCCGGGCTGCCTTTGTGTGCCGGCCTGCAGTCTCCGTACTATGCGGTGCAGTATCCGTGCTATGCGGTGCAGCCTACCCCGCTGTAGTGTTATTGTTGTGTGCTACAATGCATTCTCCATGTCCTGCGGTGCAGGCTAAGTGGCAGAAGTGACTTGAACGCGTTGTTCCCCTGCGGGCCATGTGCAAACTGCAAAATCAATCGGCATCCAGTCTACCAATCCTCAAAACCAGATGTTAAGTAAAATTGACATCAGATAAGTTGAATGATCAGATCAAACTGCCGGCGAAAGGAAGTCGGGCGACGAGTTACTATATCAGCTGTTTCTTGGTCCGCGATCAATAATACAACACACGAATACAACTCTTCTAGCATCTTCAACCGGTACCGTCCCTCATATTGGTGTATCGGGCCGAACCGTAGCCACCGTATCTGCGTGTTAAAATGGAAACCACCAGCCGGCAGGTGTGAGTGGTGGCCTATAATTCAATCTGTAGAGCACTCTGATCTCTTCGGCGGGAAGAAAAATAAAAACAGGAGCGTCGAAAATAGATAACTGAACTGTGATAAGGCATTTTAATTCCATAACAATAGCACTGCGTTCGGGCACAAATGTTGCGAACCAACTCAGACAGGGGGAAAGCAAAAACGAAAATATGTTAGGAAATCTCCGATCCTATTTTAGGTCTTCGACAAAAATGCCAACTGCATGTATTTGATTAATGTGCAACAGCACTAGTCTATAGAAGTTCAGACTAACGGACATATAGCTTGTTTACGCGGACTGGTTAGTCCAGTGAAGACACGTTCGCTTACCGTGTAGGATCGCTTACCGTGTAGGATCGCTTACCGTGTAGGTTCACTTACCGTGTAGGATCGCTTACCGTGTAGGATCGCTTACCGTGTAGGACCGCATACCGTGTAGGTTCACTTACCGTGTAGGACCGCTTACCGTGTATAGGGTTCGAATCCCGTGGCGACCAGTTTAAGCGTGCAGGGTTCCAATTAAATCTGCAGCCCAACAGCGGCACAGGCGTAAAACTAACGCTGGTATTCGCGGTTCTTAGGCAGACCTGTGGCATAAATGAGCATATAGATAGGTAGGTAAATAAATAACCTGAGCCTTGATGTTTTCTACTACTGCACCAACAATGGTGGTGTTGGTGTTGCCCTCAGACGGATCATTAATTGTCTGTGCTCACCCGAAACCACCACAACAGGAGACCTTTCTGCTGGGGTAATCAACAGGAGCGAGCGTCGTCCCTGAATTATCGGCTCGTCGTCAGGCTTCAGGGGTCGCGTCAATGACGGCCATTCGCCTCACGTCATCTGTATCCGTCACATCCGCCACCTGTACCCGCCACACCTGCCACACACACTCACACAGTAAAACACCCTTCACTTACAACAGAGTCCAGAGAAGTGCGTACCTCCGCGCTGCCCACAACTACTGGCTGGTGAAGCACGCCGTACCTTTCGGGGCCGGTCCCGTCACCAGTCCTGACACCAGTCCCGACACCAGTCCCGACACCCCGACACCACACCCGACACCAGTCCCGACACCAGTCCCGACACCAGTCCCGACACCAGTCCCGACACTAGTCCCGACACCAGTCCCGACACCAGTCCCGACACCAGTCCCGACACCAGTCCCGACACCAGTCCCGACACCCCGACACCACACCCGACACCAGTCCCGACACTAGTCCCGACACCAGTCCCGACACCAGTCCCGACACCAGTCCCGACACCAGTCCCGACACCAGTCCCGACACCAGTCCCGACACCAGTCCCGACACCAGTCCCGACACCAGTCCCGACACCAGTCCCGACACCAGTCCCGACACCAGTCCCGACACCAGTCCCGACACCAGTCCCGACACCAGTCCCGACACCAGTCTCGACACCAGTCCCGACACCAGTCCCGACACCAGTCTCGACACCAGTCCCGACACCAGTCCCGACACCAGTCCCGACACCAGTCCCGTCATCAGTCCCGACACCAGTCTCGACACCAGTCCCCGACACCAGTCCCGACACCAGTCCCGTCATCAGTCCCGACACCAGTCCCCCGTCCTTCATTTCCGCTCCTCCCACTGGCCGGGCTGGGTCGTGAGGTGGCCAGACTACAGCGTGAAATGACCTGCCACCACGCCGCAGACATGCTGCACATCCACTCTGTGCCGGTCTGCACAGAAAGTGTTCGGTCCATTGCACATTCCATGTCTCCATTGCCTTTCACTGCGGAGGCACATCAGCCGTGACGCTGCGTCTATAGTTTATCGTGATGCATGCCGTGATGTAAGCTTTGCAATGTTTTGCAATGTTCAAGGCCATGAATTTCTGTGTGAACATTGTGTTCAGGCAGCTTCCACACCAGGAGGAAAATACTGCCCGACAGTAAACAATCCTATCACCACCAACGTTATCTCAATCTCTCAGCTGAGAAGGAGAAATGTTAGACAGTCACCCCCTCCAGACGTGATCCATTTCACCGTGTCGTGGCGAGACGCGGCCAGTCCACTGGGTGGTGCAGACCTTAGTGTGAAACCACCACAGCGCAGTCAATGATCCGCAGAATATGCACACGATGGGCACAGCATCTCTCTCTCATCCACAGCTTACAAACCACCGATTTAAAATGATCGAGCAGGCACGGCAATTATGTGTACCCGGCATCTCTCGACTTCGCTTATCGTGGATCAGTAAGGAGAGCCTATCATGTCATTTAGTTGGTGTTCCGTTGCTTTAAAATGGTTGTTCCTTGAAGGGAACTGTTCACCTTGTTTTTTGTTTGTTTAATATATACCGTACCACAAGTATCCGTCCCATCTCCCATCACTGATTGGCTGATGTGTTGCCCTTATAAGGGACACGGAGCTGGATTTCCTTGACAGATTGCTTGGTAGTTGGCAGTAAGGGGCATTTTGAGTTAAAAAAACACGAATATGTCTTTGGTTTGGACCATAGATGGATATCTGTGGAGAAAAAGTAAGTTTATATTTGCATGACAAGTGACGTCATACAACACCAGTGGGTGGACCTGACCTGACTCTGGCTCCACCTGCCGCCTACTACAGTCTCTGACAAGGGGCCGCCGCGCCGCCCGGGCGGCTGAGCGGATATTAGCGAGGCGTCGTGATCAGAGACTACGTGCCGGAGAGTGTATAGAAAACCTGGAGGTAACGTCAACAAATCAGCCAATCAGCGATGGGAGGTGGGAGCCCGTTTGTGGTACGGTACATTTAATAAACGCTGAGAAGGTGGACTGTTTCCTTTAAATGGGAAGTGGTGTTGAGTTAATGATTATTGCCGTCTTCTGTATTAACGTCGGATTGTGCTGAACCGCCAACATCCGATACCCAGAAGTATGGGATTGCTGTTAGGTAAATGTAGAGTGTGTCCGTGTGAGTAGTGGTGGGGATAGCCGTTACGGTCTTGGCGGGTCGGGGATCATGTGGCAATCTAGTGCGGGTGTTAGGAAACAGAGAAATGAGGCAGCGCCTCTAACAATATACAGATCGACTGAGTTTGTTCGTTCGTTTTTTGAAACATTCTTTGACTTAAATCACGCGCGTGCTTACGGCAGGCAAAAGCTGCAATAAGTGCAGCCGATATCAACATCCATTGTCTTACTACCATGAGAGCACGACATGCAAAACACGACAGTACCAAACTAGGATTGTCGGCTGCATACTTCCGTATCACGACGGGCCTCGACTTTGTTCCGCGCCCGACGCCACAATGCCTCCGGTGACAAAAGCGAACAGCGGTCCGGCGGAAGACGGCACAGAACGCCGTCCGGATGATGTCTCGCCTGGTCTCACACGCAACAACAGACGCCTCGTTTGCCCAGACGCCCTCTGCAAACAGGTGCACTGGGCGAGACGCGACTCACCAGAATGGCGTCCGAGGCGCCACAATGGCTCAGAGAAGACCGCCAGCTTTTGTGGCGCCTCGGCGGCGGACGGCGCGGCAGGCACGGACTGCGGGACAGGTTCGGCGCCGCTGCGGCGACATGGCCGCATTCCACTAGCTCGCCAGCTCTCCGGCCGCTCAGCTGGCCGTTGCACAATCATTGGATACGCGCCTGGCGCCGGCGCCGCCAGGAGCCGGACATATGCAAAGTATCCTCTCCCCTAAACCACTCCCGGGTCAGATGTGATCTGAAAGACGTTGGGTCGGGCCCGGCTGGGCGGGAGGGATCAGGCAGTCCACGAGTCTCACGCGGCGACACAGAGCAGGACGGGCGGGGTAGCAGCACCGGGACAGCAGCGGGAAGTCGTGCGTGTCCCTCCAGCACGACTGACACGCACCTGCTGCGTGACGTGGAAAACCTTGCCGGTATTGTGTACAGGGCGTGATTACAGCCAAAAGAAAGGGGTGACTGAGAAAGAGAGACAGAGAGTGTGAATGAGAGCTAGAGGGAGAGGGAAATGGAGAGTTCAAGGAGAGAGAGGTAGATCATGGTGTGCTATTTTGGATTTATTAAACGCACCGTTTTGTTAATGCAAACACCTCACCACTGAAGCGCGTAGAAAACACTCGACAATCCCGCTATATGCAATAATATGTTTTTGTTTTGGTCGGCACCGCTCCGCCAGCCAAGCCTCGTCGTCACCAGAGGCGGCGTACCGGCGCTGTTTACGGTGCGGCCGCTGCGTCCCACCCTGCCTGCTTGCCTCCGTGTTCTCCCCATCCCGGCCCACTCCGCCGCCCAGCGCCGAGACGGCACCGGCTGACATCGCCGGCCGCCGGCCTGCCGGAAGAGCCGCTTCAAGGTGAACTGGCCAGCACGGCGGCCTGGCGCGGCGTCTCCGCTGACGGAGCGGGCCCCCGGTGTCTCCGCGGCCGCCCGAAGTCGGAGCGGGCCGTGCCGCTCACTCGTGCCTGCGCCGTCCACCAGCGCTCTGATCAGGGCACGCCTGACTGCGCCCAGCGCCGGTGTTGGCCCGCGCCACGCTCCCCGGGCTCCATCCCCCCACATCCCCGCTCTTCCCGTGCCGCCCATCTCGGCTCCTCCCGCCCCGCCCCTACCCGGGGCAGCCGGGAGCCTCCTCCCGCCCGCTCCACCTCGCCTCAGCTGCGGCTCCGCTTCACCTCAGCGAGCTCAGGGAACGTAGCTAACGGAAAGTGAACGTTTTCGAAACAGCCGGCTGACATACGGTCATAACGTAGCGCGTCTCTTCACCACTTCCGTCTCACGTCTCACGTCTCACGTCTCACGTCTCACGTCTCACGTCTCACGTCTCACGTCTCACGTCTCACGTCTCACGTCTCGCGTCTCACGTCTCACGTTTCTCGTCTCACGTCTCACGTCTCACGTCTCTCGTCTCACGTCTCACGTCTCACCCTGGTGACGGTCCCCAGCCGAGGGACGCGGCGACAGCGGCGGGTTTCTTCTGACGTCTGTCACCGGTGGCGGTCATCTGCGGTCGACAATCTGCCGCCTGCCACCCCACCCGCGTGTTCCGCCCGCACGCAGTCTATTGTGTGAACTGTGGATGTTGTGTGTTGAGAAACCGGGGTCGGCGTGCGTCGCTGCCGGCCACTCCGCACACTCCGCACCCTCCGCACCCTCCCGCCTCCCAGCGGCGGTTGAGGCCGTGCGAGTTCTTCGCGGAGCGGTTCGTGAACGCGCACTTCACGAGCGTGGCGCTGGGCTAGGGTCGCTACAGACGCCGTGATGAGAGGCTGGGGTCGCTACAGACGCCGTGATGAGAGGCTGGGGTCGCTACAGACGCCTTTATGAGAGGCTGGGGTCGCTACAGACGCCGTGATGAGAGGCTGGGTCGCTACAGACGCCGTGATGAGAGGCTGGGGTCGCTACAGACGCCGTGATGAGAGGCTGGGTCGCTACAGACGCCGTGATGAGAGGCTGGGGTCGCTACAGACGCCGTGATGAGAGCGTTCGGTGGTGTCGACGCTTAGAGCATCTCTCGCTCGATAACAGCGCAGCCGGCACAGTCGAATCGTTGGTGGAAATTTCCGCTGCTGCGATTAGTTGTGTTTATTCGCCCCGAGGGCTGAGTGGGTATTTGTGTAGCTGCTGATAAGTGCAGTGAGCTTGCTTTGATGCTGCGCCTCACCCGTCTGGAATTTGCCTTGCCGTGAAATGACCAAATGGCGAGCGGCGCCCGCAAGATGGCCGATATTTTGTGGCTTTGGGTTTTGGTTTCCAGAACTGGTCACTGGTGGGATTTTCTTGGCAAACATTCCTTTAAGCAATGTTTGCTGGTGTTTTGAGCGAACCACCAGACAGGCTGGCCCTTTTTCTCCGCAGTTTCGCCGTCACTCACCGTGCAGTGTTCTGAACAGACGAGCTTAGTCTGGCCACTGAGAGGTGCGCTGGAGAGGGAGACAGGGGGAGGGTGATCATCCGTCTCAGCGGAGACCAGTCGTCCCTGAGAGCGGCTGCTCGGACTCCCGGTCCGCCAAGGCCGAACACGTCCGGCTGCCCTCGGCGGGAGGGCCGCCGCCGACCGTCCCGGCAGACCGCCGTCTCCTCCACTGGCGTCCGGCAATCACAGCAACTTGGCGCCCTCGCGATCACTACGCTGACACCGGCTTCCCGACGGCCCGATGGATGTCAAAACTTTGCTGCCTTTGATGCTCTGCCAGCGCTGCGACACAGCGTCATCCTGCCAAGTCTCAAGCGTCGTCGACATTCTGTCCCTCCCCTCTCCCCACAACCGCCTCCGCTCCTGTCCCCGCCACCCCCCCCCCCCCCCCCCCCCCTCCCCCCAAGCGCCACATCAGCGTCTAGAGAAGCCCGCCATGCGGAGCTCAGCGCTTTCGAGTCTCGCAAACATCGCCATCCGAGAAAACAACGCAATAAAAGCCGGCGAACTACACGACGCCAAGCATTTCCAACCAGACCGGTGCGCTGGCGCCTGTTCTGGTCGGCCAGTTTGACCGCTGACTGGACGATTTACGAGCGACCCTGAGGGAGGACCAATTAGGTGGTATTGCATCGAGCTTAACAGACTCGATTCCAGTCTGATGAGCTGCATCAGTCGAGTTTATTGAAGCGTAATGTGAGTACAGATGTCAGGAGTGGGACTGGTCGGACGGAATCGGGGTCGGGCTCGACGGTGTAGGCGCGTCGCCGGTGCGTCAGGACCGGTCCACTCGCTGTCACAGATACCCGACCCGTCCGGGTTTCGCTTTTCTAGAGCCCCGGTTTGGATCAGATCGACGGCCGGTCGCCGTCCAAACAGGTTCGTCGAGCCGGATCAGTGAGTTTCTCCGGGGCTGGACGCCTGCCATTGTGTCGCTATATGCCGCCGCGTCGTCGCCGCCGCCGCCGCCCGGGGGTCGCAGTGTCGCCGTCTCTGAGTGACGCGTGTGTCCACCACCGTCCGCCAGCGCCGAGGCGTACATTACGACTGGCCAGCTCTGGCTGCAGGCGGTGGCTCGAGGGCCGGCCGTCCGGTCCGGGCCGGCGGGAGTTATGGGGGCGGCGGCAGACGGCCGCCCCGGGCAGCGACGGCCGGCCGATGGACGATGCGCCGTCGCAGCGGCGACGCCGCGGGAGGCCAGGGACCATCCATTTGGCCGGGTCGGGGCGGGCCGGCGGGCGTCAGCAAATCTCATGCCAACCACCTCCCTGATCCCTCTCCTCCTGCGCCCTCCTCCCCTCCCCTCACTGATATCGCTTGACGAAGGAGATATGGATTTCGGCCGCGAAAGAGCCAGGCAGGAACGGCAGCCGCCCGCCTGGCCGGAATATGGCAACTTTCCCGAGGGCTGCGGCACTAACAATTCGGCTAACTTCTCCGGCCAGACAAAGTCGTGCAGAATATCGTTAGCGTTGCGTCAGTGGACACGAGGCCGGGGTTTGAGCGACCCAAATGTCTCGGGAGAGGTCTGGGAAAGCTCTTGACTAGAATCTGACATCCCTAATACAAACAGCGGCACGCTCCCTGCGGCAGATTACATTGGTTTGAATTCCTGTGCATATTATCATTGTCCACTAGGGAAGCCGCTTCCAAATGAGATACACAGTTTGCTCATCTTCAAAAGATGAAATGGCGAGCGTTACGAGGAATCTCCCAGTCCGGTCGGCCCCTGACGTTCCCTAATTAGAACGTTCATCTCCTGTGACCTTTGATCGCGAGCCGGCCATGGACCCGGCGAAGCACAGCTCTGTGCCCCGTCTGTCCCTCACCAGTGACGCAAACCACCGACAGCCGGCTGTTTAGCATGAAACCAGCAGCGAATCGACAACAATCGCCGCCGAATAGCGTCTGGGCGCAGAGCGCGACGGCGCGGGCGGCGGCCTCGCCGACAGAGAACGAAAGTGGCCTCCCGGCGCACGTGTCTGAGCACGACGTGATTACAGCGCTGCTGCCGCGTTCCGTCCCTGAACGCCGCTCCAGCCCCGCGTGCCGTCCCTGAACGCCGCTCCAGCCCCGCGTGCCGTCCCTGGACGCCGCTCCAGCTCCGCGTGCCGTCCCTGGACGCCGCTCCGGCCCCGCGTGCCGTCCCTGGACGCCGCTCCGGCCAGCTCATCAGAGTCCATCAGCGGAGGCGGCGGCTGTCGAAAGCGCAACCGACAGAGCTGTTGACGTTCGCCGCCGTGGAGGTGGTGTCGATGTGGCCGGCACGCCGCGCTGGTGATGGCGGTGGCTAACGTGGCGCGCTGGAGACGAGAGCGGCTGTCCGGCACGGCTTTACTGCCCCCCGTCGACGCTGGAATGCTGCGGTGAGGATGAAAACATCGTCCAGTCAGCCGCCACGTCACTGTGAGATGCTGACGCTGATCCGACAGACCGACGGGATCGAGGGGCCCTGTAGGAGAGGCTGCCTCACCACTCAGAGGCACGATTAACTGCACAATGCAGCACACAGCGAATAACTCAAATGCTTGTCTCGCTGGTGAGGCATTGCCGAACGTTGAGTAGCAGCTTTGTAGCACAGCAGCAGCAGATTAATTTAAACAAATAGTTTTGGGTGTTTTTCCATGAATAGCATGGCCAATGGCCATGCATCCATTTTATTTAAGTCGGTCAGATAAAAATATGCTTGCATTAGTGTACCAGCTTAAGCACAGCTATAAATAACAACATCCAGGGATATGTATTGCTCATGTATAAAACAACAAGATTCGTTTGTAGACACAACTAAGCGCGTGGTCGTTTACACACTGATACCGGCATATAGTTTGCATTTGTGATGTTTGGGTCTGATAAGCCGAGCAAGGTGACTACATGTCCTGGCAACGAGCACTATCTCCAGTCAGCATATATATTAATGATAGCATCAGCTTCCTAACCTATGCTATACTTGTATAGCTCCTCATTCCATCCGTGGTTTATTTACATTTGTGGCCGTTTTCGGGAGCTGCACAATGTTGTCCTATCGGACCAGATAGAGACAGGGCTGAACCCTGGCATAGATGGTTCCAAACCTTGAACCGCATCGTCTAACCGCGCAGGAGAGGACCAATAGCATAATTGCCTCGCCATTGTCCTCTTTTCTCCGGCGGAAACAATTTACGTACGGTGTACGCTGAAGTCTGCATGGAATGCCCGCTCAGGGCAATAGCGTTTTCGGTCCGGCAGGCCGCCGCAGTGGGTTGTCCGGTCCAATCCAGTGGCCGGCGAGCTCCGCGGGCCAGCTAGAGACAGATGGAAGGCCGGCAGTCGGCAGGCTCTCAGTCTGACCAGCTCGTTAGAGTCGTGACCACAGACACACGCACCGGCCCAGCTGCACGCGCCGGGAGAAAACGGTCCCACGTGGTCGAGCGGTTCAGTCAGAAGGAACCCGCTCCTCAGACTTATGTGTCTCAGAAGAACACTGCTGCACTGCCAGCCACTGTCTTCCCCGGCAGGACACCAGGAGGACACCGGGAGAGCACTGGGAGGACACCGGGAGGACACCAGGAGGACACCGGGAGAGCACCGGGAGGACACCAGGAGGACACCGGGGGAGCACCGGGAGGACAACACGAGAACACTAAGACACCAGCAGGGCACCGAGCGGACACCGGGAGGACACCGAGAGAGCACCACGAGAACAGCACGAGAACATTAGGACACCAGCAGGGCACCGAGTGGACACCGGGAGGACACCGGGAGAGCACCACGAGAACAGCACGAGAACACTAGGACACCAGCAGGGCACCGAGCGGACACCGGGAGGACACCGGGAAGACGAAGGGCGGGCTGCCTGTATCGGTCGTCGCTCCCGTCCTGGGCTGGTCGGTCTCGTGCGGTCTCGTGCGGTCCCGTGCGGTCCCGTGCGGTCACGTGCGGTCACGTGCGGTCTCGTGCGGTCCCGTGCGGTCCCGTGCGGTCCCGTGCGGTCCCGTGCGGTCACGTGCGGTCACGTGCGGTCTCGTGCGGTCTCGTGCGGTCTCGTGCGGTCCCGTGCGGTCCCGTGCGGTCTCGTGCGGTCTCGTGCGGTCTCGTGCGGTCTCGTGCGGTCTCGTGCGGTCTCGTGCGGTCTCGTGCGGTCTCGTGCGGTCTCGTGCGGTCTCGTGCGGTCTCGTTCAGTCCCGTGCGGTCTCGTGCGGTCCCGTGTGGTCTCGTGCGGTCTCGTGCGGTCCCGTGCGGTCTCGTGCGGTCCCGTGTGGTCCCGTGTGGTCTCGTGTGGTCTCGTGCGGTCCAGTGCGGTCCAGTGCGGTCCAGTACGGTCCATTACGGTCCAGTACGGTCCAGTACGGTCCAGTGCGGTCCAGTGCGGTCCCGTGCGGTCCAGTGCGGTCCAGTGCGGTCCCGTGCGGTCCAGTGCGGTCCCGTGCGGTCCAGTGCGGTCCAGTGCGGTCCAGTGCGGTCCAGTGCGGTCCAGTGCGGTCCAGTGCGGTCCAGTGCGGTCCAGTGTGGTTCAGTGCGGTCTGACCATTGCCCCACCGCCACCGCACTGACTCAGCACAGCACAGCACAGCACAGCACAGCACAGCACAGGTACAGCACAGCACAGGTACAGCAGTGAGCAGTTTGGGAGCTGTGCATAGAAATTGTGAAGACGCTGCTAGCGACGTTCGTTGGGTGGCCGTTCACATTGCTATAATAGGTACTGCACGGCACTGGGATTGATAAAGAACAAAGAAGAGCGCCTCCAATGCAACTGAATTGTACTGTCTCGTCCTGGGTCACAACTCACAATACGGCATATCACAGCAGAACTGTTATATTTGTGTGTTATGGCTATCTTTTTATCTTCTATTTTTTATAACGTTTTAAATTCATATCACTGACAACAATATACTAACCATTTGTTTGTTGTTATCCAAACTTACTCACCTTTCGCCACCACGCATGCTGCCAACACGCTGTATTCTCTGATTTTATCTCGTCAGCATTCTGGGCTCATCAACATTTTTCATTGTAGGAGAGAAAACTGCCTACAGGCAAGTCGAAAACTATAAATTACTTATGAGACTTCGTGCACCTGAGGTAGAAGCGCGTCAAACTTTTCCACGTTCTTTGTGACCAAAGTTTGCACAAGGTGTCTTTAGTTCCAAGCACCTTATTTTTCTTTCGTAAATCTGAACGTAACACATATGTTTTGCCATAACACGTCGTTTCAACACTCAATGTTTCTTCCTCCGTTCGTCACTAGCTCGGCAAAAGACGGCCACGTTTCAGAACTCGGACATTTTCCAGCCATTTCTGTATGCGGCCGTTATGCTCCAAGTTTCACCTGCTCCCCGAGACCACCGCGACGAACGAGTGCTGAATTATAATGCGGGGCCCGCTGCAGTGTTGGTGGACGGTGTTGGCCTCAGGGCTCAGGGCCTGAATTATAATGCGGGGCCCGCTGCAGTGTTGGTGGACGGTGTTGGCCTCAGGGCTCAGGGCCTGAATTATAATGCGGGGCCCGTTGCAGTGTTGGTGGACGGTGTTGGCCTCAGGGATCAGGGCCTGAATTATAATGCGGGGCCCGCTGCAGTGTTGGTGGACGGTGTTGGCCTCAGGGATCAGGGCCTGAATTATAATGCGGGGCCCGTTGCAGTGTTGGTGGACGGTGTTGGCCTCAGGGATCAGGGCCTGAATTATAATGCGGGGCCCGCTGCAGTGTTGGTGGACGGTGTTGGCCTCAGGGCTCAGGGCCTGAATTATAATGCGGGGCCCGCTGCAGTGTTGGTGGACGGTGTTGGCCTCAGGGCTCAGGGCCTGAATTATAATGCGGGGCCCGCTGCAGTGTTGGTGGACGGTGTTGGCCTCAGGGCTCAGGGCCTGAATTATAATGCGGGGGCCCGTTGCAGTGTTGGTGGACGGTGTTGGCCTCAGGGATCAGGGCCTGAATTATAATGCGGGGCCCGCTGCAGTGTTGGTGGACGGTGTTGGCCTCAGGGCTCAGGGCCTGAATTATAATGCGGGGCCCGCTGCAGTGTTGGTGGACGGTGTTGGCCTCAGGGCTCAGGGCCTGAATTATAATGCGGGGCCCGTTGCAGTGTTGGTGGACGGTGTTGGCCTCAGGGATCAGGGCCTGAATTATAATGCGGGGCCCGCTGCAGTGTTGGTGGACGGTGTTGGCCTCAGGGCTCAGGGCCTGAATTATAATGCGGGGCCCGCTGCAGTGTTGGTGGACGGTGTTGGCCTCAGGGATCAGGGCCTGAATTATAATGCGGGGCCCGTTGCAGTGTTGGTGGACGGTGTTGGCCTCAGGGATCAGGGCCTGAATTATAATGCGGGGCCCGCTGCAGTGTTGGTGGACGGTGTTGGCCTCAGGGCTCAGGGCCTGAATTATAATGCGGGGCCCGCTGCAGTGTTGGTGGACGGTGTTGGCCTCAGGGCTCAGGGCCTGAATTATAATGCGGGGCCCGCTGCAGTGTTGGTGGACGGTGTTGGCCTCAGGGCTCAGGGCCTGAATTATAATGCGGGGCCCGCTGCAGTGTTGGTGGACGGTGTTGGCCTCAGGGCTCAGGACCTGAATTATAATGCGGGGCCCGCTGCAGTGTTGGTGGACGGTGTTGGCCTCAGGGCTCAGGGCCTGAATTATAATGCGGGGCCCGCTGCAGTGTTGGTGGACGGTGTTGGCCTCAGGAATCAGGGCCTGAATTATAATGCGGGGCCCGTTGCAGTGTTGGTGGACGGTGTTGGCCTCAGGGATCAGGGCCTGAATTATAATGCGGGGCCCGCTGCAGTGTTGGTGGACGGTGTTGGCCTCAGGGATCAGGGCCTGAATTATAATGCGGGGCCCGTTGCAGTGTTGGTGGACGGTGTTGGCCTCAGGGATCAGGGCCTGAATTATAATGCGGGGCCCGCTGCAGTGTTGGTGGACGGTGTTGGCCTCAGGGCTCAGGGCCTGAATTATAATGCGGGGCCCGCTGCAGTGTTGGTGGACGGTGTTGGCCTCAGGGCTCAGGGCCTGAATTATAATGCGGGGCCCGCTGCAGTGTTGGTGGACGGTGTTGGCCTCAGGGCTCAGGGCCTGAATTATAATGCGGGGCCCGCTGCAGTGTTGGTGGACGGTGTTGGCCTCAGGGCTCAGGACCTGAATTATAATGCGGGGCCCGCTGCAGTGTTGGTGGACGGTGTTGGCCTCAGGGCTCAGGGCCTGAATTATAATGCGGGGCCCGCTGCAGTGTTGGTGGACGGTGTTGGCCTCAGGGATCAGGGCCTGAATTATAATGCGGGGCCCGTTGCAGTGTTGGTGGACGGTGTTGGCCTCAGGGATCAGGGCCTGAATTATAATGCGGGGCCCGCTGCAGTGTTGGTGGACGGTGTTGGCCTCAGGGCTCAGGCCTCGGCAATGCAAGGTATGTCAGCAGAATAACCATCTCTGGCTGTCACTGTTCGACGAGAAATAGTCGCTACACATCAGTAACATCATATAAAGAGGTATTGCCGTAACATATGGTAGCCGTAGATTTCGAGGGATCCTTGCCCAACTCGACTACCCAACAGCTTTAACTGAGGACAGAGAATGCTTGGAGATCAATTCACTGGTAATTACAGGCGAAAACTATATAGGAACAATATAATGCGATCCTGGACAGGACGAGCTAATTAGATCCAATTAATCTTCCTTGCTTCTCATCTCCAAAGATTTAGTTTAATTTGGAGCAGGTGGTCATTAATGACATTTGGTACACTTTATCCCCTGGACATAATAAGAACGGATTTAACATTTGGTTCAACAAGACATGCACATATAAACAAGCCATTATTGTGCATTACCAGTAAGGCGTCGTAGTTGGCGATGAACGAGCGAGCGCGAAGGAAATGTATGGGGAATTTCAATTCGATCGGGCAAGTAGTTTCTGAGATACAAAAAAGGGTGCGCACGTGCGCACGTGCAGAGGTACCCACCTTTGGCTTGTAGGAAAGTAGGGGCTGAGAGGTCCCTAACCTCACACCATATTTGAACACAATCGGCTCAGCTGTTCCAGAGATATTTGTTTATTTGTTTATTTGCTTTCATCGCCAACAGAGTCATACTCCACTGACAGGCGAAGTCAAAAAGATAAAAGACATGAAACACAACACATATATCACAGCCTAAAGTCGTTATAAAAGTAGAAGATGAATGACATGATGAACGAAGTGATGATGACTATACGGTTAAAACGTACCTGATCACGAGAGCTCTAAAAACGCCAAAACTGTCATGGAAGATGTCTACGTTCAAATGACTGGCCAAGAAAACATTCATGGCTTTAGGGATCCTGCAGAACATCCCTGATTCGATAGTTCTGACTCGAGCTCGAGGCACGGCGAACAGGGTGAGGGTGCGGGTCGATCGAGGCGGCACGTGCAGAGGAAAAGAGTTGAGCAGAACCTGATAATCCACTCTCCCCCGCATAATGTTCCTCAGGAAGAGCATGTCATGTGGGTGACTACCACTGGTATAGAATAAGGGTGTGCACGTGCGCACATGCAAAGCCATCCCACCCCCGACTTGTGAAAAGGCGGCGGCTGAGAGGTCCCTAACCATACATCAACTTTGAACACAATCGGCTCAGCCGTTCCTGAGATACAGAATAGGGGTGTGCACATGCGCACGTGCAGAGGCACCCACCCCTGACTTGTGGGAAACTGGCGGATGAGAGGTCCCTAACCACACACCAAATTTGAACACAATCGGCTCAGCCGTTCCTGAGATATATAATAGGGGTGTGCACGTGCGCACGTACAGAGTCACCCCACCCCTGAGTTGTGTAAAAGTAGCGGCTGAGGGGTCGCTAACCACGCACGAAATGTGCACATCATCTGCCCAGCCGTTGCGGAGCTATTGCGATAAAAATACTTTTCAACACCCCTCACGCGGCACGCGCCATGCGCAGTGGTAGTCACCCACATAAGTCGGCACTGGTCTCAAACAGGGTAGGTTAGATGGGGCTGCTAAGCAAATAATTCCACTTGTCAATCGGACGTGAGGTTGCAGAGATATGAGCTTCTCAAAAGCGTCGCCACGGGCCGGGTCGGGTCGGGTCGGGTCGTGCCGGGTCGGGCCGGACCGCTCATAATCATATTTTCCCCATACATCACGGAAGGACGAGCGAGCGCTTCGCGCTCGTTCGTAATCATGCAACTGAAAAACCATGTTCCATAGCGACACGTTTTCATCTGCAACTGCCTATGATCAAAGCTCGCCATGGTCTCTTGGATGTGATCATAGGCAGTTCAATTACCTCAAAGTAGGTGATCCTCATTGGGTCATTGGATGCTTACTTTGGGCGAAGCTTGAAAGAGGGCTTGACAAAAAGGAATTAAATTGTTGAGTTGCATGATAAATCAATTCATGGGGTCTTCCCAATGATGAAGTTTGTCATAGACTCGACGCTACGCGCCTCGTCCATGACGATCTTTAATCATTGGACTCGCCCATGAATATATATTTATTTATTTCACACCATCACCGGAGTATTTTTAGAGATGTTCAAGCTCACATTTCACACTTCCGCGGTATTTGCATCTGTCAGAGCTATGGCGGTGTGCATCGTCACATCAGCAGAGGACATCAGTCTCCGTCTGTGATGGTATACAGAATACGAAGGAAGTTTTTATGACTTAACATCTTACGTGAGGGAACGATGAACTGTCAGACTATCAACTATGCATGCATATCCATGCACGTTTTTTCTCTCTCTCTGCACTCGTGCAGAACATGATCGACGGTACAAAGGATTTAGTTGTCAGGATACCAAAGAAATAGTTTTGTTTTTACTTCACGAGTAAACTGTGACCCTGATTTATTTTTCCTTCGAAATATCAAAATAACGAGGCTAAATTGACTACAGACAAACAAATATTTCACCACAGTGAAGCACCCGGCGTTCTCCGAAGTGCTTTTACGAAAATGAATACCGTACAGCATCATCCCAATATATTATATTGTGTGTAATGGTAGAAATCCCATAAACGGATGCATCTCCATGTTTCCCCCCGATTCTCTGTTCGGTGCCACGAACATTATCGTTATACGGACAGGCGTCATCGAATGCAGCGTCGTCCAGAACGGAAACAAAGGGACCAAAGTGTGCGTGCAGCTGCCGACCAGCAGTCCTATACCGGAGCGCAGTCGGTACATAAGCGTCACCTGTTAGCTGAATAGCGCCTTCCGCTAAACACCAGTCATGGTTCGCGCATTCTGGTCTTTGTCGATGGTTACAACCGACTATCTTCTCGGTACGCTCCGATGTAATATACCTTCGGACAATGCTGTACATCAATTGTCTTTTCCAATGTCAGACTAAGTGACCTGTAAAAACAAGGAAAGATTTAACAAGACATGTAACTGATACTAATTGAATCATAACGGGGATTGAGTTTAGTTAACATCATGAGCCGTCATCCTTTGTGATAGCGCCGCTGGCGTGAAGACCGCCAGTCTCGGCTCGATGCTCGCGTCTTCAGTGGCCGCCGTGCGCCTCTCTCCGGCTCCCCCGTCCCGACAGCCCCGTTACGGGACCTTGGCGCCGGCTCAGCCGATGCCGTCAGCGAGCGCAGCCTACTGCCAGGGGATGGCGCCGCCGCTGCCTCATTGTACGAGAGGGACGGACGCCGCCTCAGGCTCACTGCACTAATGCATGTCACCGGCCCACTGATGAGCAACATCCCAATCAGACAAATCAGAGCCGATAACGCCGTTACACTCCCTGACGACAAATGTTAGTCCGGAACACGCATGAGCGCCACGCAGGCGGCAACCAATTGTTCTATCTGATTTGCGACAACCAATTAGTGACCGGAGAAGCCCTTATCACGGCTGCAACTTGTTACCGACTTCCGCGTCATAGACCGACACGTTAATCCTATGTTGCGCAGGCCGAAACAAAGGCGTCCCACTGCCACTGCAGGGCTGCCTTCCCCCGCTATAGGGATGCCATATCTGGCAGCATTTAGCGGCATCCCGGGCTTTTTCTGTGGCCGCTGGTTGTGTGAACGCCGTCTATGAGCCGCTCAAGGTAACTCCGTCGCCGGCTGACACCAGTTTGTTGGGTTTTTGCGCCGTCCACGGACGTGGAGCTCTCTCTGCAGTCTCTCTGCAGAACGCTCGGCGCCGCGGCTCGATAACAGATCTCCAGGCAGCTGGCGTCAGACCGGCTGTATCCAGATACCCAGCTGACGAATCGGCACTTACCGTACTTTGCGCCGGCTGTGGTGACCGGAGTTTGCGCCAGATTTAGCGCACCGCCAGTGTTTCCCCATTGAGTATCCATTTCACCTCCACATCTGTGACACCTTCCCAAGCCACCGGCGCTTTCAACGGTACCTGAGCGTTTCTCGTGGGAAACGGACCGCAGGCGGGCGGCAGCGGCCCCGCCCGTCCCGCCCGTCCCGCCCCGCCGGTCCTGTCCGGCCCGTAGGCCGCTCGCCTACACGATGCAGGCCCTTTCTCCGCGGCTCACGCGTCTCCATCGATCGCAGCTCATTTGCCAAAGCCGCCGCCGATCACAGCTGAGTTAACGGCGCTGCTGGCTGATGTCGCCACTGGACGCCCCCGGGAGCTCAGCGTGTGCGCCCCGGACGCCCCCGGGAGCTCAGCGTGGGCGCCCCGGACACCCCCGGGAGCTCAGCGTAGGCGCCCCGGCCGCCCTGGGTGCTCAGCGAGGGCGCCCCGAACGCCCCGGAAGCTCAGCGTGGGCGCCCCGGACGCCCCCCCCCCCCCCCCCCGGAGTTCAGTGGGGGCGTCACTAATGTGATCCCGGTCAGGACAGCTGCAGTTCTGTCACGTCCCGGGGGACACTCTCAGCACGCTCTGCGTCCGAGTAGTGCGACTTCTTTGTTCTCCTCGATCGGTCACTGTTCTCTTTCCGACGCTCGTAGGTCCGGACGGTCAGGGGAGTCGGTATACGGAGGTGTTTTTTTTTCTCACACGCCGTGTCGCGCGCCGCTCGGTCGCAGGCTGGCGAGGAGACGGTTCATCTCGAACAGTGCCGTGGATGTGGAGCGAGAAATTACCGCCTGCTGCCCCCCCCCCCCCCCCCCCCCCCCCACCGCACGGCGGCAAACCGACCGTATCCAATAGCCGGAAAGTGAAACGCATTCTGATGGCTCGTGTTAGTCCGTGTGCAGAAACCGGAGCTGTCAACACCGACGCTAAATGGGTCACCGAGATCTGCCTGTTTCAAAACAAGTACTTGTTGCGAAATTCTTGTCGCGCAGGTTGAGTTTTAATTTCTGAGGGGGTGTACACGGATTCTGATATGCAGCCCGGGTATACGTCGCACAATTCTGAGGGGGTGTACACGGATTCTGATATGCAGCCCGGGTATACGTCGCACAATGCGGGACAAACGGCAGAAAACAGCGCCAGTGAACCCGTTGCCAGCAAGGTGAACAGGTTCTAAATCGCAGTGAGAGTGTGGCTCTGGAATATGCATGCCAGAGACGACGAGCGTAGGTATGCATGTACGGCGGCTCACCTTTCACTGTCGCCACGGACGATGTGCATTGCAAGAGGTGGACGAGTAGGTAGATGTTCATTACTAGGGGTGGAGGAGGGGGAGTGACGGGCCGCTGGCTCCTGCCCTAGATGTTCATTACTAGGGGTGGAGGACGGAGAGTGACGGGCCGCTGGCTCCTGTCCTAGATGTTCATTATTAGGGGTGGAGGACGGGGAGTGACGGGGAGCACAGAAGTCCATGACAGTCAGTCGTCCATGACAGACGGCACACAGAAGTCCATTGCAGTTGTCCATGACAGACGGCACACATAAGTCCATGACAGTCGTCCATGACAGACGGCACACAGAAGTACATGACAGTCGTCCATGACAGACGGCACACAGAAGTACATGACAGTCGTCCATGACAGACGGCACACAGAAGTGGCGGAGCTGAGTGCCTAGTAGCGCTGCCGTTGTGCTCTCATTCGTTAGTCATCGGGCTGGCCTATGGAAAATGATAACGTGGCTTCGTGTTACAAGGGACATACCGCTAGGCAGTGGGAAAGGAACACCGTTTGAATTGTGCATACGCTTGAGTCACTAATTCGTGCGCGCATATTTGTTATTTCTTACAACTTTTCATTTAGTTTCGATGTGCATATTTTTACCAAAATTTCTTCTTTTCAGGTGAGCATCTGTAGCGGTTAGCGCTGAAACTGACATTCGGGAATGACAGTTACTTCTGCACAGCGTAAGTACGTTTATCTTCGCCAGGCTGGAGCCTAGTAGCTCAGTAGAAAGCAGCGCAACTATTTGAGGATAGGGGCCGAGTCCACTTGCCTCGCCCCGGTGCAGCCGGCCGACCGGACGGACGGTTGGACGGGCGGTTGGACGGGCGGTTCCCTCCGCCCGCGGCCATACGACGAATTGCGCTGAGAACGCCCGGATTCCGGCAGCAGCGACAGCGGGCGGCGCGCGGGCGGCGAAAGTGGCCCCGGTTCCCTCCTCGCACCGTCGCCTACTGCAGTCGTCTGCAGATCGTTTACGGCCGCGCAAAGCACTCGTGCGTGTGCGCTGCGGTGAGTGGTGTTAACCCGGCGGCAGCCCGTGCATGCGACTGTCGTGTAGTGGGAAGGTGCAATTTAATGGCGCCAGCGGAATGACGAGCGCAGTGCGGAATACTGGAGCGGAGCGGAATCATGATGGTCTTGTTTGGTGGTGGTGTGTGTGTGTGTGTGTGTGTGTGTGTGTGTGTGTGTGTGTGTGTGTGTGTGTGTGTGTGTGTGTGTGTGTGTGTGTGTGTGTGTGTGTGTGTGTGTGTGTGTGTGTGTGTGTGTGTGTGTGTGTGTGTGTGTGTGTGTGTGTGTGTGTGTGTGTGTGTGTGTGTGTGTGTGTGTGTGTGTGTGTGTGTGTGTGTGTGTGTGTGTGTGTGTGTGTGTGTGTGTGTGTGTGTGTGTGTGTGTGTGTGTGTGTGTGTGTGTGTGTGTGTGTGTGTGTGTGTGTGTGTGTGTGTGTGTGGTGTGTGTGTGTGTGTGTGTGTGTGTGTGTGTGTGTGTGTGTGTGTGTGTGTGTGTGTGTGTGTGTGTGTGTGTGTGTGTGTGTGTGTGTGTGTGTGTGTGTGTGTGTGTGTGTGTGTGTGTGTGTGTGTGTGTGTGTGTGTGTGTGTGTGTGTGTGTGTGTGTGTGTGTGTGTGTGTGTGTGTGTGTGTGTGTGTGTGTGTGTGTGTGTGTGTGTGTGTGTGTGTGTGTGTGTGTGTGTGTGTGTGTGTGTGTGTGTGTGTGTGTGTGTGTGTGTGTGTGTGTGTGTGTGTGTGTGTGTGTGTGTGTGTGTGTGTGTGTGTGTGTGTGTGTGTGTGTGTGTGTGTGTGTGTGTGTGTGTGTGTGTGTGGTGTGTGTGTGTGTGTGTGTGTGTGTGTGTGTGTGTGTGTGTGTGTGTGTGTGTGTGTGTGTGTGTGTGTGTGTGTGTGTGTGTGTGTGTGTGTGTGTGTGTGTGTGTGTGTGTGTGTGTGTGTGTGTGTGTGTGTGTGTGTGTGTGTGTGTGTGTGTGTGTGTGTGTGTGTGTGTGTGTGTGTGTGTGTGTGTGTGTGTGTGTGTGTGTGTGTGTGTGTGTGTGTGTGTGTGTGTGTGTGTGTGTGTGTGTGTGTGTGTGTGTGTGTGTGTGTGTGTGTGTGTGTGTGTGTGTGTGTGTGTGTGTGTGTGTGTGTGTGTGTGTGTGTGTGTGTGTGTGTGTGTGTGTGTGTGTGTGTGAAATCAGCTGAATTTACAGCTTAATTTTACAAACCCGCCGATTACAGTCCTTGCTTGGCTACTTTTGGCAAAGGTTGTGATTTAGTGAAATCGATCTGAAGAGCACTGCGCCATGGGGATAGCTGAACGCGAGCAATCCTAAATTGCACCTGAAGGCCTGGCTTATCCCAACTCCCATCCGTTTTCCATTAAATGATGCAGGCTGGGATCGAAATCGCCATGCCTGAATGCCTCGTACCCCCTATCTGGGGAATATTCCAGACGTGTTATCTGGCGATTACTGGTTTTGGAGCAGCCAACCAAGCATTTGGATACAGATGTTTACCACATATGTCCAGCGTCCCTTATAGGTTCGGGCGTACGGATAATGCCAATTTGGCAATACCAAAAATAGGAATAATATGTAGCTTACCATAGCTACATAGCCCTCAAATCTTGGAAAATCTTGCATTTACGCTTTTTATATTTCATTACATCCACCAATGCTTAATACTACTGCCACGATTCCGAAACTGATCGCATCTCATCCGGTAAATGCGTCATTAATACTTCCAAAGATGCACATTTCCGCTCAGCTTCCTGTGACCTAATCGGCTGGCCTCAATGCTGCCTGGTGGCGGCGCCTCGCCTGGTAATTTGCATCCCTCCTGACATTGCTTGTGGTGATGTCGCGTGACAATTTGCATCACCGACTGGGCTAATTTCCATCCGGCAAATTCATAAGCTGAAAACGGGAGCTCGGGTGTTATTTCCCGTCTGAAAGTAAGGAAAATGTTCACGGTAAATATGTGACTATGCATGAGCGAAATATATCCTTAGTAAGTGTTTGTAAAAATGGGTTTTCTGACTGGTATAATTGGCATAAAGTCCTGATTTACTGGAAAACCAGCAAACACTGAGTGCTTAATGGTTACGAGTGAGCAATTTGCCGAATACCAAACCGAAGCGAAAGTTTAGCTTTATTCAATGAAGTCAGCAGCCGCGGTATAAGTCCGGTATAACCGCGGTATAAGTCCGGTATAACCGCGGTATAAGTCCGGTATAACCGCGGTATAAGTCCGGTATAACCGCGGTATAAGTCCGGTATAACCGCGGTATAAGTCCGGTATAACCGCGGTATAAGTCCGGTATAACCGCGGTATCAGTCCGGTATAACCGCGGTATAAGTCCGGTATAACCGCGGTATAAGTCCGGTATAACCGCGGTATAAGTCCGGTATAACCGTGGTATAAGTCCGGTATAACCGCGGTATAAGTCCGGTATAACCGCGGTATCAGTCCGGTATAACCGCGGTATAAGTCCGGTATAACCGCGGTATAAGTCCGGTATAACCGCGGTATAAGTCCGGTATAACCGCGGTATAAGTCCGGTATAACCGCGGTATCAGTCCGGTATAACCGCGGTATAAGTCCGGTATAACCGCGGTATAAGTCCGGTATAACCGCGGTATAAGTCACATAGGTGAAGTGCGTATTCAAATATAGCCCCTGCACTCAGTGGTATTACCGCAGAAAGCAGCGTGTCGCACTATTCATTGGATTCAGACTTCAGAGGCAGCGGCACGCCGTCCTGTGTTGACGGATGGCGCTCCCTGACGGAGGCTGCAGCCGGAGGCTCCCCTGACGGGCACGTCGTCCTGTGCTGACGGATGGCGCTCCCTGACGGAGGCTGCAGACGGAGGCTCCCCTGACGGGCACGTCGTCCTGTGTTGACGGATGGCGCTCCCTGACGGAGGCTGCAGACGGAGAGGTGTGGCGGACCAGTCTCTCTCGTCACGATCCCCGGGCTATGACGACTGCCGAGCGAGCTGGGCACCAGCGATCTGTCTGATAGAGAAAACCAAAACATGACATAGATGTTTGCCTATACTGCACGTCGCCCAGCATGTCACCACGTCACACGTAACACGTCACCCTATAGCAGAGACATCACGACCGCATCATTTTTCCCGATTGAAATCCAAACGATTTTGAAGCCGGCATGTTTTAGCTCGTTCACCCGAAAATCTGGCTGAAAGGCTTCTCAGTGTAGAGAAGCTCGGGCTGAGTGGTGCTTTTGTGGGCTGTAAAATATGGAATCTCAGCCGGAAATTCACTCAGATGTAAAATATGGAATCTCAGCCGGAGATTCACTCAGATGTAAAATATGGAATCTCAGCCGGAGATTCACTCAGATGTAAAATATGGAATCTCAGCCGGAGATTCACTCAGATGTAAAATATGGAATCTCAGCCGGAGATTCACTCAGATGTAAAATATGGAATCTCAGCCGGAGATTCACTCAGATGTAAAATATGGAATCTCAGCCGGAGATTCACTCAGATGTAAAATATGGAATCTCAGCCGGAGATTCACTCAGATGTAAAATATGGAATCTCAGCCGGAGATTCACTCAGATGTAAAATATGGAATCTCAGCCGGAGATTCACTCAGATGTAATATATATATATATATATATATATATATATATATATATATATATATATATATATATATATATATATATATATATATATATATATATATATATATATATATATATATATATATATATATATATATATATATATATATATATATAATATGGAATCTCAGCATGAATAACGCCGAATCTGAGCCACATATACAGCCTTTGCGTATTTCAACCTCACGGGCTGATGTATGGCACTGCATTGCACGGCACTGCAAGGCTGCGACACGGCACTGCAAGGCTGCGACACGGTACTGCAAGGCTGCGACACGGCACTGCAAGGCTGCGACACGGCACTGCAAGGCTGCGACACGGCACTGCAAGGCTGCGACACGGTACTGCAAGGCTGCGACACGGCACTGCAAGGCTGCGACACGGTACTGCAAGGCTGCGACACGGCACTGCAAGGCTGCGACACGGTACTGCAAGGCTGCGACACGGCACTGCAAGGCTGCGACACGGCACTGCAAGGCTGCGACACGGCACTGCAAGGCTGCGACACGGCACTGCAAGGCTGCGACACGGCACTGCAAGGCTGCGACACGGTACTGCAAGGCTGCGACACGGCACTGCAAGGCTGCGACACGGTACTGCAAGGCTGCGACACGGCACTGCAAGGCTGCGACACGGCACTGCAAGGCTGCGACACGGTACTGCAAGGCTGCGACATTTTTGTCTTCTCAAAAGTACCCTCTTTCAACCCAACAGATTACTCGGACGTTTTAGACGGAGGCTGTTTAAGTGCTCGTGCTATTCTGGGCCGCCACTCCATAAACTTTGCGTAAGCCCCTCCTTTTGAGATAGCAGCCTGCCCTAAACCGCGGCCGCTCTGCTCGGACTCGTCATCCCGGGCTCGCTCAGCACCGCGGTTGTTCGTTCTGAGCAGGGCCTATTTTAAGGGAAAATCACGGGGCGGGAGAAATATAAGATCCAAACATAGCACACAAAGGCAAAAATACGTAAGCATGACTCTGATGGAAAATGCCAGTTAACCCGCAATTGGCTAGGAGAGGGGGAGGGGGGCGTTTTTCGCCCCCCTGACGAACTTTCGCAATATCTACAAAAAACAATAGATCTATCGACGTGAAACTACATGTACCATCTCCTACATCAATTGCACGTATTCTGTGCAAAAATGAAGCAATTTCGTCGAAAAATCGAAATATAGCCAATTTAGTGACGTCACTATACACGAGTTTGACGAAAAAATCAGCCAAACTTTAACAGACCGTACAAATGCCATATTATGAGCAAAATGCGATACAAAACGTCAAAAGATAGCGGATGGCAAGAGCTACAAAATGTCTTCCTCGGAATTCTAAACATTTTGGTTTTTGACCCCAAAAATGAAAAAAACAGCAATAAAAACAAAATGCCCGCAAAATCAAAATTGTCAAACATTAAAAAAAAACGGAATATATGTTGGAGAACCACATGTGTAAAATACCCAAACCAAATGTAAAAGCAATATCTTTATTTTTGACTGACATATGACTCCCTAAGTATGAGTAACTCATGACGTCATATTTTAAAATTGCGTTTTTTTGCTTTTAGTCACCAGATACAGACAAATCAATGCCATCACTGTATTTTTGAGACAAAATTGGTCTAGCAACATGCCCTTTTTTATTTAGATTTATCAATTTCAAATTTTGACCTTATGTGACCTGACATTAACCTCACTTAAATGAGTTCAGATGGTAAAATGACTATCACTATCGAATTATACATGTAATATAACTCATAAAACATATGTTGCATGACTTTCGTATATATTTTGCGCATAGTGACCTGACCTTGATCATTGCCAATAATCTCCCTTTAGCTCATGCGGGATGTGTATTATACCTTTGAGAGCACTCTGGGTGATCACTGCTCATGGTCTCAATCGAAGGCTTTGGATGGAAAGTATGGTCCATACACTAAAATACCTCGATTTTGACCTTTGACCTGACCGTGACCTGACATATGACCTCATTTTGCAACTTAATAGTACGCTTTATATTTGTCTCATTGAGAGCTTTCAAGTGCCGCCTTGCGCGTCTCGCTGCGATAATTGGTTCAGAAGATAACGAGGGTGAGGGGGGCGAAAAACGCCCCCCCCCCCTGCCAATAGAAGGTGTCTGGAAGCCCCAGCCAATGCCGGGTTAACCGTTTTTGTTTGCCTAACAACTCACACTATACTCACGCCACACGGTGTAAACAGTTTATTTTGTATTGCTACAACGCACCTACTTTTCATAACTAAGTCCAATTACAATGTCCAAGGTCATGTTGTTTTTAACGCAATACTGTTTCAAATGTCATGCTTTGATTGAATAGGAACTACGGCTTCAATAATCAACGGTGGATCCAGTGAGACAGTCGAACCAGAGCCCCCAAAAAGACTGTAAGGGTCCGAAAATTGACCTTTCCTAATTACAAAAGACAATTATTTTCACAAACCCACGTTTATACTTTAAAAATGACACGAAATGAAATGTTAAGTAATGCTAAACTTATCGCATTATTGTTGTAATTTGATCCAACTCGTGCGGCAGGTTGAACACGTTGGGCATGCAGAGCATGAACATACCGAAGGTTAGTGTACCAGGGCAATTCAATTTCTTAGATGTAGTGTACCAGGGAAACCACCTGGTACATCCATACATTGGCATCGCCAGGATTTTTAGGTGTGGGGGGGGGATCTGTGTGGCCGACGTTAACACGCGCAACAACAGGGGGCGGATATCCTCCCCCCCCCCTAGGTTTTTCGGAAATAGTGGAAAACGACGCCGTTTCGCACCGCCATTTTTGGCAGAACTGTTTGCCTATCAGTTGCCTAAATCCTGTTATTTTTTACCTCGGGCCTCCTGAGGTCAGGTCACTAGGTCTAGTGATCCCACCTAAAAATATAAGGTCGTGCCACAGCCAGATTGTTTAACCGATCAGTTGGAAACTTACAGCATTTAATCAGGTCATAAATACCAACAATTCTGCTATTTCGGATGATTTTTATATCGATGACCTAAGGCAAAGTGGATTTTGTGACCTCCCAATTTTAGGTGATTGGGGAAACATGAAAATGCATATAAATCCCCAGGAAATAGCGACATTTTCCCAATGTTCACCAGACTCACGAATCTTTTGTAAAATACAAAGATCCATGTGAATGTTTGTCCTGCTACCTCCACGAGGTAAAATATATTGACTCAGAGGTCATACGTCATTTTTCTTCCATAACTTGTTTACCGAACCAGTAAGGCGCCGCAGTTGGCGATGCACTAGCGAACGCGAAGTTAAATGTACCTATGGTGAATTTCAATTAGATCGGGCAAGTAGTTTCTGAGATGCGGGGACAAAAAAAGGTGCGCACGTGCGCACGTGCAGAGGCACTCCACCCCTGACTTGTTGGAAAGTGGCGGCTCAGAGATTCATAACCACACACCAAATCTGCACACAAACGGCCAAGCCGTTGCGGAGCTTTTGCGACACAACACCTTTCTACACCCTTCACGCGGCAGGCGCCACACACAGTGGTATTTACTCATGTGAGTCGGTTCTGGACTCAAACAGGGTAGGTGGATGGGACTACACTACTCAGCAAAGAAGCCCGCTTGTCAATCGGGCGTGCGGTTGCAGAGATATGAGCTTCTCAAAAGCGTCGCCACGGGTCGGGCCGGGCAGGGCCGCTCATATTCAGACTATTCCCTTATATACTCCACGGAAGGAACATTATTGAAATATCTCCCCTATCCCAACCATGTGCGTCGCCACCCGAGGGGCCAGGGCCGGCCCCCCCAAGATATCTCCGGACCCCAAGATTAGCAAGATTTTAATATTAATATTATGGGAGTGGGGGGGGGGGGGGGTGGCAACCACCTGGTTGTCCCCCCTCCCCACCAACCCCACCCCACATCCACTCCAAATTTTGTGGCGACGTTCCTGGTCCAACAATCCCCGATCTCCCCTACTCGCCCGTTAATGAGCAATTGTTTAAAGGGTACATATTTAAATTAATGTTATTTCGAAAATAATTTAAAGATCCTAATTTTGGCTAGGAAATACTAAAACTTAGGAATATCATGGAATTTAGAATCGGATTTTTCTAAATTTATCAGCAGGTAAGTATATTTATTTTAATTTCATACTATCAAGCGAAAAAATGACATAAAATTACTGAAATTAGGGTGGGCAAAATTTCTTCACTGGGGGGGGGGGGGGGCAAAACGGCTGACTGGGGCATTTGTCCCCCAGTTAACATGTTAACATAGGCCTTGGTTCTCAGGGATCCGCTGGGGTCGCGGCCACTCTGCACACCCTGATGGGGAGCGCGGCGTCCGACGCGTGGGCAGCTCCCTGCCGTTCGAGGGCGGCGGACTCACCGGCCGCAGTACCGGGCGGAGCGGGCGCCGCCGTCCGTCGTCTTCGAGCCAGGCGCCGTCGCCACAGGGCAGGGTGTGTCCGGGTGGACCACTCGACAACGTGGAGATAAGACGGAGCCTATGTCTCCGGTGGCGGAGATCAGATGCCGCCTCAGGTGCCTCCGGTGGCGGAGATCAGACGCCGCCTCAGACTGTCTCCGGTGGCGGAGATCAGACGCCGCCTCAGACTGTCTTCGGTGGCGGAGATCAGACGCCGCCTCAAGCTGTCTCCGGTGGCGGAGATCAGACGCCGCCTCAGGTGCCTCAGGTGCCTCCAGTGGCGGAGGTCAGACGCCGCCTCAGGTGCCTCCAGTGGCGGAGATCAGACGCCGCCTCAGGCTGTCTCCGGTGGAGACAGTCTCAGTGGGCAGTCTCAGCGGGCAGCGGTCGGCCGATATTGGTCCGACGGAGGCGCGCCGACCGACACCGCTCTGGCCCGCGAGCGGCAGATGCCAGCTGCCCGCAGCTGCCTTTCACGGACGGTAATTGGGTTTCAGCTTTGAGCGGCGGTTGCTGGCTGGAAGTGATTGAGCTCGCCTGGAGTGGCGGTACAGTTTTGTTCTGTCAGCAGCTTCCCGGACCGTTGCCCCAGGACCTCACCGAACTGACCTTCGCCCGGGTTCTGCTGCTGCCGAGATAGCGAGAGACAGCGTCCCTGCCGCCGTGAGCTGGTGTTTTGTCCTGATCTGGTTCAGGGTCGCAGTGCGGCGCGGCAGTCGGCGGTCCGATCCCTGACGGCGACCTCCACAACCGGCCCCGCCCCCGCCTCTCCCAGACGGAGCCCGCTCACTCCAGTGACTCCTTCCTCTCCGAACCACAGCCTGATCACCCCAGTGACTCCCGCCTCTCCCAGACGGAGCCCGCTCACTCCAGTGACTCATTCCTCTCCGAACCACAGCCTGATCACTCCAGTGACTCCCGCTTCTCCCAGACGGAGCCCGCTCACTCCAGTGACTCCCGCCTCTCTCCGAACCACAGCCTGATCACTCCAGTGACTCCCGACTCTCCGAACTACAGCCTGATCACTCCAGTGACTCCCGCCTCTCTCTCACTCTCAGCCTGATCACTCCAGTGACTCCCGCCTCTCCCAGCCTCAGCCTGATCACTCCAGTGACTCCCGCCTCTCTCAGCCTCAGCCTGATCACTCCAGTGACTCCCGCCTCTCCCAGCCTCAGCCCGATCACTCCAGTGACTCCCGCCTCTCTCAGCCTCAGCCTGATCACTCCAGTGACTCCCGCCTCTCTCAGCCTCAGCCTGATCACTCCAGTGACTCCCACCTCTCCCAGCCTCAGCCCGATCACTCCAGTGACTCCCGCCTCTCTCAGCCTCAGCCTGATCACTCCAGTGACTCCCGCCTCTCTCAGCCTCAGCCTGATCACTCCAGTGACTCCCGCCTCTCTCAGCCGAAGTCCGATCACTCCAGTGACACCACTGCGCAGCCAGGAATAGTTTCGCGCCACTAATTGCTTTCCAGCGACACCCGGCGGCGCTGCCGCGGGCCGTGCGCGTATCAGGTGACGATCCAGCGCTCTGCCCCACCCCGCGAGGCTAGCCCCGAGAGCAGCCCCGAGCGCTGCCCCAGCTCGGCCCCACTCTGACTCGACGCCGCCGAGTCAAGCGGTGCCGAGAGGAGTGGAGGAGGCAAGCGGGTCTGGAGAGAGCGCATCGAGTAGTTGCGTGTGCCTGAGTGGATATATTTGGGGGAGAAAAGATGGAGAGATACTGTTACATGGAAAAGAGGTCCGGATGGGCAGACATAATAAAGGAGAAAGGATTAGGCATGGCGATGGACACAAAGGAGAATAGGAGTACGATTGACAGACGGGACGGGAAAGGAAGGGAAGAGATGGGGATGGATCCTAAAAGAAAGAAGGGATGCCTGCCGGGAGAATTAGCGAGAAGAACACAGGGATGACGAGATAAATATAGCGATAGTGGAGGCAGCAACAAATAAATTAATGTAGCACCATATATAAGATCCCTGAGTCTAGCCGGTAAGATGCCAGCTGAGGTTCCTCTGGTTAGCTCCGTGGCTCCTCTGGCTACACTGGCAGACATCGGAGAGTCTTGAGAGTTCTCAGAAACCATACAGGCGTCGATTTAGTCTCTGCAGAGAGCCACATTTTACGAGAACTTTCGAGGGGGTCTTTTGGTCTCAAGATGATCTTTTTCTGTCAAGGTTCTCACCGTGAACACCGTGTCTTGCTTGAGAATGCCTGAAAAAGTAGCGGCGCCGGTCGGGATTGAACCGGGGACCCTTCACATGTTTAGCGAGCACTCCACTATACCTCTGTGGCTGCAGTCGTTAGGGGCCCGGCTCGGGGCGGCTGACCGCCGCCGCCGACCGCGCGGTTCGGCGGTCACGTGCTTCACGGCCAGGTGAAAGTGATGGCAGCTGACAAGGTGAGATGAGGCCCGGCCCGGCCCCGCTGGACAGGCACGCCGGCTCCGTGCGGCCTCTCTGGAGCCGTCCGAGCGACGCCACCTGCTGAACAGATCGTCTGCTCGCGCAGTCAGGGACTCTCGTGTCGGCGTCTGTGTCACTGCCACTGTGCCACCAGGCATGTGTACAAAGCCAACAGCGGACAGGAATGATAGGATCGTGGCCGGTAATTTCCTCATGATGGCAAACCACCTGGCTGGCGAGTTTGTCTGTTGTGCATGATAGGGAGAAGTATGCATGTTGACATGCTCAGTATTTAGAGCTCTGCGTGTCCGGTTTGCCTTTATATGAAGGTATTGAGGAAATATTGGCAGACACACGCTGCGTTTAGGGCAAAAGTTGGTCGCTGTGCCGGGTAGCAGGGTATTGTCCCCGACTGTACAATATTGCTCCGAGATGCCATCGACCCCAAATAGTTTCTGATAACAAAGACGGTGTTTTTATTGGCCCACCGCCTTTTCCTGCTGGCATTGTCTGTCGCGCTGGCCGAGATAGATGGTCCCCGCACGATAATAGCAATAAATACTGTGATAATGACATACTATCCTGGGGACCATTTTACTTATCTATAGCATTGTTGGGAAGATTTTGGTGTGAGATAATGCATCCACTGCATGTTTGACTAAATATGAAAAATCCGAGCAAGAAATAAAATATATTGAGAAGTATATTCAAAATGAGAAGAGAATGAATGGTTGGACTGTTTAAAGAATACTTACTCGAGTAAATTTGCCTACATCTAAGGAAATATGCTGAAATCGGGTATTTTGTGCAAATTTTACTCTCCACAATATTCTGTCCTGGTGAACAATGATGGCTGTCATTGAGGCGCACGGCATGCCCTGCCTGCAGTGGTGTCCATTGTCCATTGTCGTCCGGTACCGCTGCAGGAGACATTTCCCGCCGACAGCTGCAGATGTCCGGCTTCCCTCGGTGTCGGCCACTGCCGAGAATCGTTCACCTATCATCCACCATTGTAACGTCCCGAGAAATAGCCAGCCGATGACATCACTGAGGCCGTCTGATAACGTCACTGGAGCCGGTATGGTGACGTCTGGTGACGTCACTGCAGCGGTGACCCGCGGGCCGGCCGGCGCCTGCCGTTCAAGGCCGCGCGCGGCCCGCGGGCCGGCAGTGGCCGTCTGATCGGGCCGCTTGTGAAATACCGCCCCCGCCTCCTGCTCTCAGCCCAATCATGGGTTCTGCACTGACCCGGCATCAGGTGGTCAGGCAGCCCATTTCGGCGTGCAACAGTCATGCTCGCCGGATAGCGGCCGCGGCCACACCGCGGGCCACCGTCTATGAGCCGCGGTCACACCGCGGGCCACCGTCTATGAGCCGCGGCCACACCGCGGGCCACCGTCTATGAGCCGCCCACACCGCGTGCCACCGTCTATGAGCCGCCCACCACGGGCCACCGTCTATGAGCCGCCCACACCACGGGCCACCGTCTATGAGCCGCCCACCACGGGCCACCGTCTATGAGCCGCCCACACCACGGGCCACCGTCTATGAGCCGCCCACACCACGGGCCACCGTCTATGAGCCGCGGCCACACCACGGGCCACCGTCTATGAGCCGCGGCCACACCACGGGCCACCGTCTATGAGCCGCGGCCACACCGCGTGCCACCGTCTATGAGCCGCCCACACCACGGGCCACCGTCTATGAGCCGCGGCCACACCACGGGCCACCGTCTATGAGCCGCGGCCACACCGCGTGCCACCGTCTATGAGCCGCCCACACCACGGGCCACCGTCTATGAACCGCCCACACCGGGCCGCGTCTATGAGCCGCCCACACCGCGGGCCACCGTCTATGAGCCGCCGCCCACTGATTGTATATGCTCGCCTGCTCTAATCAATGCCGTGGGAACTGCACAGCGGATCCAGTCGTGCGGGGTTGACCCACGCTGTCGCTGCGCTAATTTGTGGGGATCGAACTGCGCGGTCGCAGATAATGATGTATCTGTCACAGATAATGATGTATCTGATGTATCTGATGTATCTGATGTATCTGTATCTGTCACACTGCTGCACCACAACCGTTCCTGCAGCCTGCCCGTCTCAGTCCCACATCACCAAACAGCGCGACAAAATCGGGACTTTCGCTACATTCTTAGCTACCTCGGTCCCTTTCTCAGACCGTTTCTAACCAATGACGCCAATAAATACGATACCCTGTTTAATCACAGAAGGAATTAAATATAGCCTAATTAATATTCCAAGCTCTGCAGTCAAACATTTGTCACCAACGAAATTCATTAAAAATTGCACAAAATGTGCGGCTTGGTTTTAAATAGTTCGGCTTGGTATCAATATGCGTAATGCTTCAGCTTCACATAAATCATCACGCCCACAAAAGAGCTTTAAAGCAACGCTACTTCATTTGCTTTTTATTCCGGGATCTGTTTCTCACCCGCTCTTGTGGAAGATGATTGGGCAGACATTCACTCGCTCACGATTGGTGCCGTCTACATTAAACGGAAATTACACAGCTTGTGGCTCTCCTGTCCGCGCTTTATGTCGGTGTGCATTTTTTTTACCGACCTTCATACCGCGGGACAACAGCCGTCGGTTCCGCCTGCCTCGTCCCATCACCGTCCGCTCCAAGATCAATGATGAGGAGGGATTGCCCGAGATAAGCCTGCACTGAAGTTATCAGCCTCTGAACGCTGTGTAACATCAGCCATCACTGCCGGATTCCCCACACTCACGCCGCTCTAAACTCTGTCCGTGCACATTCCAATCCAGAGCTGCGCTGTTACAACACGGTCGGTGTGTCATCGTTACGTGAAGCCGGCGGCGGCGGCGACGACGGGCCGTTCGCTGGATTACAACAACACACCGGCGGGCCACTCTCACTTTCAACGCGGCTGGCCCGGCGGCGGCGGCGGTGGCGGCAGCGGCTGAGGTGGCGGCAGCGGCGGCGGTGGCGGCGGCGGCGGGGGCGGCGCGGCGTGAGTCGCCGCCGGTGAAATTGTAACGCCGTCGGGCTCATAGCAGATACGACAGATATTTAGGAGGTGCAGCGCTCTGTGAACGAGGCGGGTACAAGAAGGGTGTCTCAATTTAGACAAACAGCTACCCGCTCGGCTAAGGCATGCATGCATGACACCTGCTCAGTTCCTTCAGCTTATGGTTCAATTCAGTGATTATTTCATTCGTTCCATAGTTTGTTGAAACTTTGGGTGAAAAGTTTGATCTGGCAATTAATTTCCACTTAAGGCTGTTTGTACATACCATTCAGCAGTTCGCTTGTTCACATAGTTATATTTTGTTCGTGTATATGTTGAGTTGGAACTTGAGGTCTTTTGCGTTCAATAGTTGACACCTAATGTCGTATGTGGGTATTTTAACCAACGGACTCCCACAACGGACTCCCACAACGGACTCCCACATCTGCATACAAATTACTTTTTATTTTATTTTACAGTTTGACCGATTTTCCACTATGACAATTATGCGGCATCAATGATCAGAGTATCACCGATCATCTGGTCTCTCTCTATGTCCACCGGCGCACCCTCCTCTGGGCGGCATCAATGATCAGAGTATCACCGATCATCTGGTCCCTCTATGTCCACCGGCGCACCCTCCTCTGGGCGGCAGTCAGTGTGAGTCTGCCCGCTTTCTGGGCGGGAGCGGGGGCGGGGGCGGCCGCCCGCCGCACAGATAACTCACCATTCTCTAATGAGCCGTGCCTCTCGTCGTCTGGACAAAATCGTTATCCGCGGTCCGCACCGCGCCAGACGGAGCTCGAAACACGACCAACTGGAGCCACCGACCGCCGAGGGACCGCCGAGGGACCGCCGAGCAGTTAGACCAGGACCGAGAAGGCAGACCTGGATGATGGACAAAGGTGCCAGACCAAGATGACGCCGACGGGGCCTGTTCGGCTGGTGACTGCAGCGATAAGAACTCTTTGTCAGTCATTAGTCTCCCGGTGACGCCGCCAGTTGAGCGAACTATAGCCGTCGGTGGTAGGTGGCAATCACTCGCGGCCAGGAATGTCAGCGACGTCTCCGGCACAACACCGACTAAGACGTCAATACTCTGGCCAAATTGCCGGAGCGTGTCGCCCCGTCGCTGGCGGTTACTCGCCTGAATGAGCTCGACTGACGCCGACATCGCAGTCGATGTCGACTCATTCGGGCCGACATCGCTCAGCCGGCCGATTCCAGTCTTCGACCAGGGAATGGCTGCCTCGTTTCTGGAGCTCACCAACGCTGAAACAAAGCGCGCACGCACCACAGGCGAACTGGAGGAAGAAGCCACGGTGCCCGAAGCACGCGGTGTCCGACCGTCGCTCGGTCTCCAGATGCACCGTCCGCCGCCGCCGGCCCCGCGGCCCCGAGGTCGCCGCGGAATCCTGGCGTCTCCTCTTGGGACGCCATCAGAGCCGGGGATTAGTGGCGGATCAGCCAGCCTACTGTGCCCGCCGCCCGCCTGATAAGTGCATGCTGCCGCCACCAGGAGGTATTTATGGCCTCCAGAGGCTTATGGCCAGGCATGACGGTGAAAAAATGCGGCTGAGGTTCGAGTGAATTCAGATATGTTTGAATAGCAGGAATTCCGTGCACGTACAAGTGATGCGTTGGCACTTCAATCGTTACGTAACTGGTATATAAGTTGCTTTCACAGACTCACATGGCATGAGCTTGACCTTCCATATCAGCTTATCACACGGTGTGTATGATTGAGCCAGGCCCTGCATCATTCTGTTCACTTCATTTGGTCTTGAACGCCATTGTCTCTAAATGTTCGCATGCTAGGGCTAATATGGGAAATGGGAGCGGGAGCCATTGTAACCCATTTCTGAATTCTCCCTTATAAACAGCCAAGATATAATATAAATTATAAATAGCCGAGCATAACACGGCTCTAACTAAATCAGACTGGTTATCGATTCAACTTTTTTGGAACTATTCAATCACGATTCATTTTGGAACCTGAATGATTCAATCACCGTTCGATTCATGGATACATAGATACAATTGGATGGATACAATTTTTGGGAATTGATTCTTTCCGATTCAAAGAATAAAAAAAAAATCGATTCACGTTTGATTCAACATTTAAATATATATGTTGAATTTATGTCAAATCAATAAAAATGGAACCATACATATATATTTTTTTATTAATTATTAAACTGGACTTTTTCCACAAGAGTAAGTTGTTCGGACTCGGAGCTTTCGATATGTATTTTACATATCTTCGTCATGTAAAACAACCTATTTAATGTAATTCTTACGAACGATCGCTGACGAAGATATGTAAAATACATATCGAAAGCTCCGAGTCCGAACGACTTAATTCTTGTGGAGAAAGTCCAGTTTAATTATTAATTAAAACTATAACTCCATATTGTCTTTCCGTGAATTCATATATATATATATATATATATATTACCGGCAATGTGAAGAATCAGGCATTCTGTAGAATGCCTAGGCATTCTATAGAATCCCCAGCCGGTCAGGCATTCTATAGATTGCCTAGGCATTATATAGAATAACCAGCTCCGGTCAGGCATTCTATAGAATGCCTAGGCATTCTATAGAATTACCTAGCCGGGCAGGCATTCTATAGAATACCTAAACATTTTCCATATACTTGTACACTTGGACACACTTATAACTTAATAGTCCATGAACATCACTTAAAATAAATGCGTTATGAATGGCTAGCTACAGTGGCGGCATGCGATATAACTGTGCACATGTCTTATATATTATATTATATACCATTGTCTATATATATATATATATATATATATATAAATATATATATATAATATATATATATATATTTATATATATATATATATATATATATATGTAAATATATATATATATATATATATATATATATATATATATATATATATATATATATATATATATATATATATATATATATATGTGTATATATATATATCTATATATATATATATATATATATATATTATATATATATATATATATATATATATATATATATATATATATATATATATTATACCATTGCCACTGAAGAAGAACAAAAATGCGGTGGCAATGGTATAATATTTGTTTGTCACTGGAGTTAATTGTGCGTCCATACCCGCCGCTTGTTAGTCACTTTAACATAGTCACTGCATGATCAAAAACGTAGCGGATGAGGCGGCTCGGAGCACATATAGAACTACGATTAATAAATGCATGCCCCCTCACACTTCACAGCAAAGCGTGATGATAAATAAGGTACCAATGAACTTGGACTTGGTTTTGTGACGGTATTTCTGGATTGCATGACGCTAATGCTAACCAGGGCAAGGTTATTCTTATAGTGGCACGTACTCTGCTTTCATTGAATAATCTGCTTATCATGCATCCAAAAAACGGTAATAATTACTGACATCGACACTTTTGTATCTGGCAATGGTGACTGTGATCTTTCACATTCTTCGATTGAACGTTTTGAAAGCTATTATGGGCTGTAGTTTTATTTATGAAACAGGCCTGCTTCTCCTTGTGGCAGGCGCTTCAAGACTAACGCCATATTACATTTTGTTTAATAGAATAGGACGTCATGTCAAAAAGGCACATATCCAGGCATTCTATAGAATGCCTAGGCAATCTATAGAATGCCCGACCGGTCAGGCATTTTATAGAATACCTAGGCATTCTAGGCAATCTACTGCATTGTATTTGCACAATTTACCATTTGCACTTGAATCGTTAAGAATCGTTAAATATTTTGATTCAATCAGCCTTGATTCCATGCGGGTTTTGATTCAATAACGGTTCATGTATCAAAAGATATGGTGGTGAATCGATTCTTCACTTTATTCAAGGAATTTTGATTGAACGATTCCAATCGATTAAAATCAGAGTCGAATCAATAACCAGTCTGAACTACATATGACGATTCCATTACCTACAGTTATAATTACATTATCCACTAATGCGGCTTATCCCAGCGCTGCTGCAGCCATTCCACTCCCCTGTCTCACCTGCAGCCATTCCACTCCCTGCATCACTGGTCAGCTGACTGTCAGCTGCAGCCATTCCACTCCCTGCCTCACCGGTCAGCTGCAGCCATTCCACTCCCTGCATCACTGGTCAGCTGCAGCCATTTCACTCCCTGCCTCACTGTCAGCTGACTGTCAGCTACAGCCATTCCACTCCCTGCATCACTGGTCAGGTGCAGCCATTCCATTCCCTGTCTCACCGGTCAGCTGGCTGTCAGCTGCAGCCATTCCACTCCCTGCATCACTGGTCAGCTGACTGTCAGCTGCAGCCATTCCACTCCCTTCCTCACCGGTCAGCTGGCTGTCAGCTGCAGCCATTCCACTCCCTGCATCACTGGTCAGCTGCAGCCATTTCACTCCCCTGCCTCACTGGTCAGCTGACTGTCAGCTGCAGCCATTCCACTCCCTGCCTCACCGGTCAGCTGGCTGTCAGCTGCAGCCATTCCACTCCCTGCATCACTGGTCAGCTGACTGTCAGCTGCAGCCATTCCACTCCCTGCCTCACCGGTCAGCTGGCTGTCAGCTGCAGCCATTCCACTCCCTGCATCACTGGTCAGCTGCAGCCATTTCACTCCCTGCCTCACTGGTCAGCTGACTGTCAGCTGCAGCCATTCCACTCCCTGCATCACTGGCAGCTGGACTGTCAGCTGCAGCCATTCCACTCCCTGCCTCACGGTCAGCTGGCTGTCAGCTGCAGCCATTCCACTCCCCTGCATCACTGGTCAGCTGCAGCCATTTCACTCCCTGCCTCACTGGTCAGCTGACTGTCAGCTGCAGCCATTCCACTCCCTGCATCACTGGCCAGCTGGCTGTCAGTTCCGTGGACCGAGCGGCGAGCAGCCGGTGTTTGGGCTTAAAGGGGACACAAGTTGTGTTGCGCAATTGCGTAAATGTTTAAATTAATACTGCAAGGAACATCACGATGATGATAATGATGATTGAAGCTTAAGGGACGCCTCAGCTACCAAAGTTATTTGGCGCCCATGATAACTTTGCGAGAAGCATCATCAGATACTTATCAAATATTGATCAGGCTTCTGACAAAGCCGCTCAAATTTGTGATCCTCGGAAAGTTCAGATTGATAAATGCTTGACGTGTTGTTTTTTTGTAGTATGAATTCGAAAGTCTTCAAAGTTGTGTAGTAAGTTTGGATTGACTTTTGCCACGCCTGCCGGGCCGAGTCAGACCACACACCAGCAACTATCGATCGCTTCCCGAGAGGGGGGGGGGGGGAGATCGTCCCGTCCTGTCCCGTCCGCCACCCCACAGGGACGGAGCTGGTCAAACCGCGCGACAACGCTCTAGTAATGTCACGCGATACTGCTCTCTCCCACACTCTCCAATCAGTGTGATCCTGTGACGCAGTTGGTACATCAAAACATCACAGAGTCTTATGGCTGATCTGGTATACCCTGAGCCCATGCATGGTAGACAGTGTCAATACTGAATTCTGAATTATGTAGAGATATATCGGAACTTCTTCAGCATTCAGAACTGCACCTGTATCACAGCAAACGGAACGTGTCTGGCTTGTAAATAATATCCGCATTGATGTGCTCGTGGTGGCCACTAGATCAGGGCGTATTCAGTCTAGTGTTCTGTATGCTATGCCTGCAGTACCGCACCCCCGCGGCCCAGTATCTGGGTCCGGCTGTTGCTGGTAAGCATCAGGCTGAGCGGCCGACCGAGCGGCCGTCAGCCGGCTCGTCCGTCAACTGACACAGCGCGTGCCCGGCATTTGTCCGACTCTATTGGCAGAATCGGTCTATTTTCGGCCGCCTCGATATGGGCTCGATTGTGCGACATCCATGCCCAGGGCATTGGCAACAGCACTAACGTACAACCAAACACTCCCTGTTGCAGCTTCTATCGCATTCACAGTAAGCGTATTCACTCCAGACAGCTAAGGCGCGGCAAGTGACCGAGACATACACAGCTCTCTATACTCTCTATATTACCTACATCTCCGCCGTCATTGCCAGCAGCTCCAAACCAAACAAGTACCGGCCTTCACAAGTGCCGTGGTGGCCGTCACTCGGTCGCTCTGATTGTGCTGATCGGAAGGAACTGTGAGCCGGCCCTGGGACGTGATATTACGTCCGGTTCGTCCGCCGGGGGCAGACGATGACGTCCGGAGCAGTTCGTCAGCCGGGGGCAGACGATGACGTCCGGAGGAGTTCGTCCGCCGGGGGCAGACGATGACGTCCCGGAGCAGTTCGTCAGCCGGGG